>QLOK01044197.1:0-14643 GCA_003313805.1 Tricholoma flavovirens | reverse complement strand
ATCAAAGGGATGCGCTAAGAATAGATCACGCATCAAATGTGCTGATCACGGTGTGACTCTCAACAGTCACTGGTCAGACCTTGAGTGCAATGGGTTTATACTTCTTTGTTTGGATGTATCTGGGATGAGAATCAACAGTAATGTTGGAAGGGGGATTTGAAGAGTTGTTCAAAGTCAATTGCACTTGTTCAAGACCATTTGAAGTTGATTGAACATTGTTAAATTTTTTTGATGTTGATCGAACGTGGGAATCTGTGAATAATAAAGCTGTCGAGGCTTGCAAAAGAGTCAGGGAATGGTCAGATGCAGATAGATATAGTTCAGAAAGGAGGGCAGCATGGGGAATCATATTTGAGGATATTGAGGAATGAAAATTGGGGATCACAGTGGTATGCTCAATAAATATCGAAGAGTCAGAATGATCAAAGGAAATAATGAGAGCACACTGCTGGCCATTCAATATCTCATCCTTTACTTCTGGAAAACCTCTTGAACTGCTTTGAAACAATGGTTTGAATGGGTGATTGAAGGAATGGTAGTTGTTTGAGTTGAGTTGGGGTCACAGATTGTGATTGCCTGTGCTTCATTACAATAATTTCAGATGACGCTCTCCATGAGAACGTCGAATGGTTGACTGAGTAAGATGTTGTATGCTGGGTTGCAAACAATGTGGAACTGCATATATAAAATAATTGAGCCAAGATTGCAGGGGACGTTTCAAGCCAAACCCAAAGTCTCATTGATACAACTGTTCGCTGATTGCATTGGCAGACAAATTTGTGGGTCGTAAGCGAGACTGAGTTCGTGACAGACTTCCTCCAACATAGTGACAATCGAGGAGCTGGGATCGATGATGCTTTTGATGTTCAAGTGATTGTTGACGTTCATGTAGACCGATTGGATGGAATGGGACTCCTTGGCAACAATGTAGGGCTGAGCAATTTGACCAGGTTTGAGCAAGCTGAGATAGGTTTTGTAGGGATCAGGGACGACAATCAATCCATCTTCAAACATGTTTGTCAAGGGCTAGGGTGGCTGCTGGACTCACTTCGGTGTAATCTGTTCATGCCATTTAATTCAAACCTCAGGTGATAATGAAAGGAGTTCTTCAGAGGTCAGTGTTATGAGTGGTGTCTTCATTGTTTGAGCAAATATGTCTTGAGCGATTTGGTCATTCTGAATTGGGGCCTGTGTGTGGTAGGAGGGACCATCTTGAGGTTTGGGACCACTGGCAAAGTTGTGTTTGTGTGGTGGGAAATAAGTGTTCTCCTTGATGCCTGCAAATGGGTGAAATGGCAGTTGCGAAATGGTTGAGGGCTGGTTCAAGGTTGCAGTGGATGGGTTGGAGGTCGAAGTATTGGTTGCCATGGTTGAGGAGATGCCATTACCATTCGAAGTCACATTTTGAGGGGTGTTCGAAGGTGCGATTGGGTCAGGAGTGTTTTTGGTGTTGGTCGAAGTAGTGGGTGGGTTATGAGCAGGTGGAGCTGGAGAGTTTCGATCAGCTCAATTAAAGGTTTTACCACTTTGCAGAGCGAAGATCTCTTGTTTGAGGGCTTCAATGTGATCCTCTGAGCTATCTGTGAAAGGTTGAAATGGAATAGACACCTCAAGGAGATGGCAAAGAGACCAGAGAGGGGGCGATACCATACATGAGTGAGGAGTTGACTGTGCTGTCAGGGTTTCAATGACGCCATTCTTCAATCTGATCATTGATGAAGCGACCTAGAATGTTTTGAGGGGTATATTGTCTGTTAGCCAATACTACCATTCCCTTGGCATTCTTCTTGCATTTGCCCTCATTAATATATGATTGGCATACCAAGCAATCACTAATACAATGTAGAAAATACAGACCAAGTTGTTGAGCATTTCTGATCTTGCTGGGACGTTTTATCAACTAGTGTTCAAAGTGCTTTTTGAGCCTGCCATTGCCATTATGAGGGTTGCCATGAACTTCTTGAACATTTCCAATAAATCTTCATGTTTGATTTGTGGGGCTGAGGACGAGATAGTGGGTACTGAAGCCAATGTCGAGGATTGCAAGGAATGTTGTTGGGTAAGTTGCGAAGTTGAGTTTGATGTGTGGGAGCCAGCCAGAATGAATTTTGCTGCTGAGTGGATGTCATTGAGGGGATAAGGATTGTCAGGGTAATGGTTGGGGTCTTTGAGCTTGAGTTGTCGAGCGATTTGTGACCATAAACCAGGCTAGAAGCCTCAAACAAAGGCTTGACTTTGTTCGGCCTCTGAGATCCTGTTTTTTGCATGCAAAAATTGAGTAATGTTATAAAATGCTCAATAATACAATCCTAGATTGCTCGCATCATAAATCCTTATGCAAAGTTGTTCTCTGACCAATTTGTCCATGTCTGAGATCAACCACTTGCAGTCATCTTCAGAGCCAGGATAGAGTTTATGGACCACAATGCAAAACTCATCAAATGAGTTGCCAGTAGCATACTCTGGGAGCAATTCCCAAAGTTCTGAAGTGTCGATGTCAACATATTGACAGGCCTGCTTTTTCTTCATGTTGTTAGCAGCAATATTTGCTGTTGCAAAAAGAAGGTCGAGTTCATTGAAATATCTTCGAAGTTTGCACAGCTGGGTCAGATCAAACTTTGGTGCAGTTGAGTGACCACGTGCTGGCATTGGCATTGGTGTAGCCATTGAGATTGATGTCAAAGGGGTAGAAGGTGGATGTGGTGGAGAAAGGATAGAGGTTGATGCTTTTGGAGTGTTAGATTTAATTCAAGGGGATTACAAAGATAAAAGGGGGTGTTTTGAAGTCTTAGGCTTTGGTTGAGGGTTGGGTCATTGAGTCAATTGGTCAGCTGGGACTGGGAGTAAGATATCTCCTGGCTCTTCAGGAGTTGTGAAGGCTTTGCAAGCTTCTTCATGAAGTTTTCGAGCTGCTGTTGGCTGAAGCTGAGGTATTCCAGATGAACTAGGAGTCGAAATGATTTAGAAACCCCTCGCAATGGGCTCCAAAATGATAGTGCTAAGTAGGATAACCCAAACAAAACACCTAAAACAAAGGTATCTGAGGGGATCATCCAGTCTAGTGTTTGAAAGTCCAGTTGCATGGACCGAAAAAAAACCAGCAACCAAACCAGACCCAACCATGGTCTGGTCTGTCTCACAGCTTCTGCAGCACCAGTTGTAGACCAGTCCGGTTGCCAGTTGCATAATCTTTCAAACAATAATGAACCAGGTAAAGACCAGTTGCAACAGGTTGCAACTGGTCTTTTATTGTACAGATCAGTACATAATATAATGATGTAATCCACCCCACTACCCTATAAAAGTACCAAATAAATATATTTATATACTAATTACATATGTTGTAGATAAAAAACTGGGGTGTGCCCGAATGAATAGAGGGAAAGGTAAGCTGTTTAAATAGCACTGACCATTTGCACCTGTTTGCATGGTCACATGTACTCTTGTTTATGCATTTTTGACATGTTTACATCTTTTGTTTATATGTTTACATTTATTTGTACTGTATTGCCACCAGCCACAATGCCTCGCAACTTGGTTCTCTCCCCATGGGCCACAACAACAACGGCTGTGTCCACAACTGGGGCACAAACAACATCTGTCGTTGCTTGTGCCCCAGGTAAGTATCTTTTACTCTTTGCCTTTCAGTTGTGAACTTGTAACTAATTATTATCTTGTTTGTTTCTTAGATATTATAACACATTATAACACTGATGACACAGCACCCACTTCCAGCCTCACAAGCCACTGCTCATGTGGTGGACTGTGGGTGCAAGAGATGAGGACAATGAAGTTGAGGACAACAAGGCACAATGAGGATAACAAACAACAAACAACAAGCAGAGGATGACGACAATGACGAACGATGAGTAGGAGGCAATGACAACAATGAGGAACAACAAGCAGGGGACAACAACAATGGTGAATGACAACGATGGTGAATGACAATGATGGTGAATGACAACAACAGCAAATGACAATGACAATAAACGGGGACCATGAGACAGTGACAATGCAGCACCTGCCCCTCCCTCGCTCAAAACGCGAGATGTGGTTTTCTACTAATGTGTCTTCCCCAGCACTGCCATCCAGCCTCATGAGCCCCTGCTTGCAGGTGGACTTGTTTTCTTTTTTCTTAATTTCATTTTGTATTATTCTTTTCTCTGTATGTATCTTAGTTACACAAATGGTTGGTGCCTCCACTGCTGCAAGCCTCTGCTCGCAGGGTGTGAGTTTTGGAATATCTATTTAGTGTTTAACATAGTATACCATTGTATTGCTTATGTAGTCCTGACCGGTCCTAAACCGGTCTGGACCAGTTTAGTACTGGACTGGTTGTGACCGGTCCAGCAACTGTTAGGCAACTGTGATGGACCAGTTTATACCGGTCCAGTCTACAGTTGCATATAATATTCAAAATATATGAACCAGTCCAGTCCACAGTTGCCCCCTGAGGTGGGCAAAAAACTGGACCAGACCAGACTTTCAAACACTAGTCCAGTCTAGTATAAAGTAGCCAGTTGGTTCCAAGTTGGAAGACCTAGTTCAAGGTTAGGGAGTCAATAGCGAGGAAATGTGAGGAATATCAAGCAATATGTGATGTAATATCATGAGCTTGATCAAATATCGAGCATTTGATCAAAGTTTGAGGTTGGTCGAGCTATGAAAGTGGGATCGTTTGAAAGGGGAGACAATGGGATGGTGACAAAGAGGACATTGTTGAGGAGAATACAATATATGTTAGAGGATAAGGACATTCAATAGGCTAATAACAAGGATGCAAGCAATTTCAAGTGAGTTTTGCAAGTGATTTCACACTACTTTGAACTAAGATGAGTTTCTTGGACTCAAGAGCAGAGACTCTTAAATCAGACGATAGTGAAGTGAACCCAAATGGTTTCTTGTTGAAAAGATAAGTGATACAAGCTTTTATAGACTTTAAGAAAATGATACTAAGGGGGAAAATGTAACATGAGGCTAACATGAGGCAAGAAGGAGGTGAATAAATGGGCCTAAAAATGATGGGTAAAACAATAAATGATGGAGAAATGATATAAACAGTTTGTAATACCATGTCCCAAATCCAACCTCTTTGCCTCAGAGTTATGTTTTCTCAGCCACATCATCTCTGGATCAGGCATCAAACCTGATCCCCATAAAACTGACCACATTGCCTCCTGGCCACAACCAACAACTGCCACCAATGTCAGGGGATTCCTGGGATTAACCAGGTACATCACTACTTTACAATCTGGCACATGACACCTTGGGCCATTTTGGCTTTGATAAAAGCTATGAATTCCTACATGGCTCCTATTACTGGCCAAACATGTGCTGGGACTTGGAAAATGCATACATCCCATTGTGCACTGAGTGCCAGAGAAACACAAACCAGACCACAAAACTCACTGGTCCTTTGCATCCACTACCAGTACCTGATGACTGCTTGGACACCATTGCCCTGGATTTCATCAGCCCACTACCAGAGGAGAATGGAAAGGACACCATCCTAACCATGATGGACCTCCTTGGTGCTGATATACACATCACTGGTATTCACTCCTCATATACCACCACCCAGGTCACTGTAGTGCTCTTCAATGAATGGTACTGTGAAAATGGTCTCATGTTACACCTTGTCTCTGACAGAGATGCATGCTTCACTGCTGACCTCTGGACCACACTCCACAAGCTCACCAGTGTCAAACTGAAAATGTTGACATCCTATCACCCTGAAACTGATGGCAGCAGTGAACAGACAAACAAAACTGTGAACCAAGCCATTTAGTACCATGTTGACAACAATCAGAAGGGCTGGCTAGCCAAACTCCCCTGTGTACACTTCACCATCATGAACACCATGAACACATCCACTGGCTTCTCTGGTTTCCAACTCAAAACTGGCCAATCTCCATGCATCATTCCCCCCATTGTGCCCCTCAATGAGAATGCAACCACTGAGCAGATCACTGCATATGACATCATTACACACATCCACCTAGATGTCCAAGAGGTGCAGGACAACCTACTCACAGCCAAAATCTGCCAGGCATACCACACCAATGAACACTGGGCACCAGAGGATGTCTACAAGGTTGGTGACCTTGTCATGCTCTCTGTTGACAATCACTGCTGCAATTACAAATGCAAAGGCAAAACATGAGTCACCAAATTCATGCTGTCACACAACGGCCCCTACATGGTCACACACACCTTCCCTGAACGCTCAGAATACACCCTCAAACTTCCCAACAACCTCAACACCTTCCCTGGCTTCCATGCACACCTCCTAAAACAATATGTCCCCAATGACCCACTCCTCTTCCCAGACTAGGAGCCTGCCTGACTGAGGCTAATTGTCACTAAAGATGGCACAGAGGAGTGGTACATTGACAAAATTGTGGATGCATGCCAATGTGGCAGGGGTGTACAATACCCTGTCTGTTATGAAGGATATGGGAAGGAACATGACAAGTGGCACCCTGGCTCAGAAATGGCTGATACAGACACCCTCAACTGGTGGGAAGATGAAAATGGGATGGAGGTCTAAGACCCACACAATTTTTTCAAGTTGGGAGGAGTGTAAGTCTGTGTTGGGGCTTCCAGAAATAACAGTTCTAGGTCATATCTGCAACTTCGATGGATGAATGGTTGACCCTTCACGAATAGATGTGATTCGAAAATGGGGCCCATGTCAATCCCTCACCGAAGTCAAAGCATTTCTAGGAACAGTTGGAGTTTGTCGCATATTTATTCAAAATTTCGCTCATCGTGCTGCACCATTAGTGAACCTAACCAGGAAGGATGTTCCCTTCGAATTTGGCCCACAACAGTTGGCAGCCCAAGAAGATCTGAAACAAGCCCTCATCGATTCACTGGCACTCCGAGCTATCGATTATGCTTCAGATGCACCAGTCATCCTTTCCGTCGATACTTCAAACATCGCCATTGGATTTCTACTCGCCCAATGTAATCCAGACAACCTTCGAAAATGATATTATAGCCGATTCGGATCGATTATTGAAAGGGAATCACGATTTTCACAGCCAAAACTCGAATTATACAGTTTGTATCGCACGCTAGGTGCACTTCGGCTGTACCTCATAGGGATTTGAAACCTCATCGTCGAGGTTGATGCACAATATATCAAAGGGATGCTCTCAAATCCGGACATCGCCCCGAGCGCAACACTCAATAGATGGATTATGTCAATTTTGACCTTCCACTTCACATTAGTACATGTTGCAGGTACGTATCACGGACCCGATGGTCTTTCACAAAGACCTGCACAACTCGAAGATGATATCGTCGATGATGAAGATGATTTTGGCGATTGGATCAATCAATTGCACGGTTTCGTACATCAAATAAATCCCCTCATCACTTGACCTTCCCCATCTGGGTCCCCGTATCCAACATTCACTCTCGACCCTTCATCACATACCGGCGAGCCTCTTTCATATAATGATATTCCTTGATCTGAAGTAGCTAAGTGAGATGACCTTCGACTTCTTCGAGTTCAGAAATGGTTAGAAGATTTGGTATGACCCCCAGAATTATCGGACGAAGATTTTACTACTTTTGTTCGCTATTGCACCGAGTTCTTTATAGATTCAGGAAGACTATGGAGGAAGGACTCCCATGGTGCCCACAAGATCGTACCAGACCATGAAAAACACCTCGAAATTATTTGAGCAACACATGATGAACTAGGTCACAAAATGGTGTTTGCAACTAAGTCTCTCATCGCCATTCACTTCTGGTGGCCAAATATGAAGGCCGATATCGTGTGGTATGTTCGAACATGTCATATCTGCCAGCTTCGACAAGCACGAAACCTCCTGATTCCTCCAACCATCGCAACTCCTGCCCCCCTCTTTGCAAAAGTCTATATCAACACTATGCACATGCCCACATCGGGTGGATACAAATACATTGTTCAAGGTCGATGTTCTTTATCTTATTATCCAGAATTTCGCATGCTTCGAAGAGAAATGCAAAATCCCTTGGCGATTGGATTTTCGAAGATTTAATCTGTCGTTGGGGATCACTCGTCGACATCGTCACTGATAATGGACCAGCATTCATTGCTGCTCTCAACTACCTCGCAAAACGATATCACATTTGACACATTCGTATCAGCGGCTATAATTCGCATGCTAACAGCCTTGTTGAGAGAGCCCACTTCAATGTCCAACAATCGCTATACAAGGCAGTCAATGGTGAAGAATCAAAATGGTCCCTTGGAACTTATTCAGTGTTCTGGGCCAAACGTATTACAGTTCGCAAGCGCATGGGTTGCTCTCCATACTTCGTAGTTACAGGATCCCATCCCCTTATTCCGCTCGATATCTCCAAAGCTACATATCTTCAGCCACTGCCTAGTTCAATCCTATCCTCTACCGACCTCATCGCACAATGAGCCATTGCACTACAGAAGCGATCAAAGCATCTCGAAACCCTATATTCAAAAGTTTTTGCTGCATGTCTCAAAGCTGCTTGACATTTCAAGCAAGTTCACAAGAGGACAATACACGATTACAAGTTCGACTGAGGTGATCTCATCCTTATGCAAAACACACAGATCGAGAAGTCACTCGACTGAAAAATGCGCGCTCGATATCTTGGGCCCCTTATCGTCATCGCCCGCAATTTTGGAGGTGCCTACATCCTATGCAAACTCAATGGATCCATCTTACATCACCCAGTAGCAGCCTTTCACATTATTCCTTATCTAGCTCAACAATCTATCCTCCTTCCCCCAAACTTTACAGATATTACTACAGAACAACTCGAAGAACTTCGAACAACTATCGAAGTCGATGAGGACCTTATCGAAAACATTCCTGAACCAGAAAATGATGACGAAACCATTTTGAACTTTCTCCTCTTGCCTTTTTCTATACCTTTTCATTGATAATTCATTTTAAGTCGCGATATCGCATTTGGCATGGTCACACAAAGCTTGACAAGGGTTTTACCGGCCATGATGATATACTGAGCCTTTCCCTTGTGTTTTCTTCTGATTTTACTTCAACACATTTACATTAAAATATTTGTTTTAGGCTTGGCCCCATTTTATTCTCAACATAAAGTGTTCATATTAAAAACAAAAAGAAACCAAACTACGTTCAGGACAATTCATTTTTATATTTTTGTTTGAGGAGCTCGATCTCTGCATCGAGCACCTCCCTTTCAGCCTGCTTCTTAGCCAAGAGCCTGAGGAACATTGCTCGCCGAACATGACAATTATCTGATGGATCAAAAAATTCCCCCATTCCCCCGAGCACTTCGACCTCCTTTTCCTTTCCTTTACCCTTTCCCCTAACCTTTGCCTTTTCTTCTCCTACCTCCTTTTCTTCAAACCTCGATTTCGATGACCCTTTGATGATGATCGGCTCCTCGACAGGAACCTTTTGGACTGCAAAAGAAATGTTAGGTTTGGTTGTTGATAAAAAGAACATGACGACGCACCTCGCTTTGGACGTACCAACCTCTTCCCTTCAATTCGCTTTGGCTCTCCCTTTCATCACCCCTCTAGTGTCACCCCATCCCAATAGCACGGTTGATGATCGATGGTACACTTAACACACTGAACGCTCCCTTCTTGCAGGATGCAGGGGGGCTTCGTCTTGAAACTGGTGCATCGATCGCACTATTTGAGTGTTAGTTCCATGACAACATGAACACGAAAAGATTGTTCCTCACCGAAACCTCACTGGGGGTCTCCCGGGTTTATTTCAGCTCGACCTCATCATCGAGTTCATCCACCTCTGAAGCTCCAGCCTTATGTTTTCCCCCAACCGACAATGTTCCCCCTACAACCTCAATGCCCCTCTCAGAGTTGTCTTCTTCCACATCGATCGCCCGTGCCTCAGCCTCAATCTCTGTGTTCCGCTTTTGAAGCCCCTCAGTCGAGAGGGTCTTCACTTGAAACTCCTCAATGAGATGCTTACGATCCAAAGCTAGGACCCATCGCCGTTCACGAAAACCCTCAGCCCTCTTCTCGGCAGCAGCCCTCTTTATAGCAACCTCCTCTTCGAACTGTCGTTGTTCTTCGTTCCTTGTGGCCTCCGCTTCTAAGCCTTCATGAAACTTACAAAATAAGAAAAAGTCCCCCCACTCTAGCCACTCCGTTTTCGCGAACCCCTTGAATGCTTCGCTCACTTCCTCGAGCAGAGCCTTGACAGGCTGTCCCATCGGTTCACCTAGTTCACGGGCCATATCATTATACTCAGTCTGTATCAAGGGGACATTAGTGAGTTATCTTTTAAAAATGCAGGATTTCCCTGCCATTCGTTCACAGAAGCCATGGCCCCAGACCTCGAAGTCACATTCCTCAGCTTTACCAGCCTCAGGCAGCGACTTGCCATAATCAATGAGCTCTTCTTCAAGATGATTAAGGACGGACATACTACATTGTGGCCGGAAGTACTAGAGATGACAAATGATCGAAGTTCAAACACCTTACATAAAGTCTATCAACAAAGCCACGTGACTACCACATGATCTCAGACAACTGACTGGGGACAGTCAGGATTTCACTTGGGGGGAGGTTGATAGGTCCATTTGCCCTTTGAAGGTTTGAAACAGGTCAATCGCATCACATTACATCACAGCAAACCTCCAGAACCCCGCCAAACATCGTTGAAACCACGTCAAACAGCTGCGAACTACAACATCAAACACAGAACGCACTCGAAGCCCTCCCAAACCATTTCGAAAACATTCGCACAATGTCGAACCACTTCGTGTGCTATTAGAATGATTCCGAACATGTTCGCTCATCTTCGGCTACTTCGGACTGGTAGTTTCAAACTTCGTATGTGTTCCCCCAACATCCCCTACAGTTTCGAGCTTGGCACAAAACGTTCCAGTCATGGGGACATCATTTACATCAAAGGTGAGGTACAGACTAAGGTAGCTGGTAAAGATTGCAACATTTTAGACCCTTTTTGAACAATAGAACTCCTTTATTTTGTTTTATTACCTCCCACATTCTTATCTTTTCATCTCCTTTTGATATGTTATCTTTTGTTCTTCCATATGTTTTCTTTGCCTCATGGCAACCTCATGGTATTTTCCCCTTTTAGCCTTATTCACTCAGAAAACATAAATACCCATGTATCTCTTTACAAAAACCAAGCAATCATAGAGATTGAGCTTCACCAGTAGTCTTAGTATCTAAAAAGTCGATATTGATCCGCTTCGCGCATTGATTCTTCGTTTAACTAGGTTCAAAACTGTTCGAACCTCATCGAAACCTGTTTCCAGCCCTTCATTCGACTTTGCGAACATTTCAAAACTAATCATTAATATCTAGAAACCCATAACAGCTTCCGAACCCATATCGACCACTATTCATACCACTTCACAAACAATCAAAATTCATTGGAACACATTTTCGCGCCATCGTATCCTATTGAAACATTGATAGTTTGTTTGGGTGATATTTAGACCACCTTGCACCCTTCCTCTGACCTGTCTTTATACCTCAATTCACCTTATAGGTGTTTTGGTTGGATTACCAGGTTGAGTATTATCACTGGACCAGACTTTCAAACACTACCCACAGATCTCCAAATATAAGCATTTCTTATTCTGAGTACATGTTCTCTGTTATGTCTCTACTAACAACTGCAGGGCCTTTAATGGGTATAAAGGTTGTTTATTGGGACTATTCTACCCTCTTTCTATGTGTATTTTGTAAAGGGAATGCCTAGGTATGCAGGTAAGTGACAACCTCTCCCCCCTCCCCATACAGATTATCTACTTGTTCCAAGCTCTCCACACATCAATCCCCACCTCTAAATACATATCTTTACCCCCCTTTCCATATAAGTACCCCATTAGCTCCAGAGGGTGTACAAGCCCAGTGGATGGTACCCTCTCTCACACTCCCCTCACTTCTCTCCACTTCCCCTCTTCCCTACTTCTGTAGAGCCATCCACAGTCATGAATTTAGCTAAATGCACCACTACCTAGCCCTGTGTATATAGTAGAACCCTCCAATGAGGAGAAGAGATGTCCCATTCTCAAACTCAAGGAGAGTGATTGATGGGCTAAATATAGCTGTACAAGTGGAAATAGCTATTTATTCACAATATATATACATACATAAGTGTTATCTACCAAAAACAGTGAAGGAAAATGGTGAGGAATGAGTGGAATAGCATGCTCATCATCAGGGATGATGAGGATTAGCAGAGGCTGTGGTGCGGGATGATCAACCATGGGAGATGGTGATTGGGTGTTGATCAGGGTGGGTGCTCAGGCTGGTGCCAGGAAGTAGCCCTATTCAAAGTTGAGCCACAACTAGGGTTGTGGAAAAAATTTGATGATGGTAATTTACCAGTAATTTACTGGTAAAATATTCATGTGATGAATTCACATGACATTTTTGCAGAAATTTTTCAGTTACAGGTCCATTGAAAAGTTGTCATTGGGCAGAGTGTTCTCCTCCAGAGATTCTGTGATGTCAGGAGGAGCTTCTGAAACACTTCCACTAACAGATGGCCCCTCAGAAAGAGCCATACTGAGACATTTAGATGAAAGTTGGACAAATGGTGAAACCTTTAGAGATGGCTCAGGAAGGACTACTTCAAGAGTTGGCTCATCCAGCCAACTGTCATCTTCATCATCACAGAGGTCTGTCTTGTCAGATCCTGAGAAAAATTTCTTCTTGATGTCAAAAAACTTCACAGAAGGTTTTGGATTAGAACCTGCCTGTGCTATATGTGCAAGACAAGTGGATAAGCATTTTCTTGTACAAAATCCCAATAAGCAATTACTCACCTTCTGTTCTGTCTTGTAGTATTGCCAGATTTGAGTCATTGCAATCATCATTGAAACAGACATTCAAGATCTCAAAGCAGGTGTCAACCATGTGAATGTTGATACAGTCCACTCTTCCAGCATCAAGTTCACGTGAATGGAGTAGATTTTGATTGCGAGGTGCTTCAGATCAATGGCTGTGAGTGTTGACAGTTAAATAGCTGAAAACATCAGCAAGAACACAGGCTACTGCCAACCTTTTCTCTGGTGCACCAGCAGAAAGTGCCACAAGTTTGCAAGTTGAACAAGTTTGTGTGATTCATACATATAACCAACTAGCTACTGGCTATCACATGACATTCACAGTAGCCATATTAGGCATGTCATGTGACTTTCCTTTTTAGGGAGTTCATGGCTTTGGTATCATTGGATGCAGATTTTTCAGGGCTTTCAGAATATAAATATTTGACATTGTTTGGCACTGTTGTTTTTAATTTATTTTCAAAATACTGAAAAAATGGCTTGTGTGAATTTTTCTCTTGATGTTATCAGATGCATCATACTCACAGCTTCCTGAATATGCTTATATAATAATATTTGGCTTTGTTGTTATTGTATTATTAGCCAAATGAGAGACAGAATTTGGACTTTAGCATTTTTTATTTTTATTTTTATCTTGACTTGTTTGGCATGCTTATGAACAATCAGCTTTGTTTGAATCAATATTAGCCAAACAGAAGGTAATCTTACATAATGCAATGCTGAGAGGCCATAATTTGATGCCTATATAAGCTCACCCCCCATATAGAGCCATTGGACAAGTATTTGCTTTTATTTGTTATAGTTGTCTGTTTGGTAAAAGCTGACATTAGCTGTTTTCAACCTGAAAAAGGAAATGGTCAAACTTGCCAGATGTGTCCTATTTGTCAGCCATAAACTAATAAAGAATTTGTTATGAAATTTGACATAGATTGCCAACTTGGCAACTTGCAAACTTTCTGGAGTGGTACCAGCTGGAAACAGGTGGCACCACCTGGTACAACCACTGACCAGTAGCATGTCAAAATACTGATGAAATGCAACACACCAGAAGTATCACAGCTGACTCTGATCCAATGAGTCCTTTCCACCATTTCAGTACACCTTTCTTCTCATCGACAGGAAGATTGAAAGGGTACTGATGCCAAGCATATGCCTTGAATTCACCAAGAAATTGTGCCTTGAATGCTGCTGCACAGTTCTTCCAAACTGTGAATGCATCCTTTTCCCCAAATTTGATCTCTTTTTCAGCTAGATCGACAAGGAAACAGGCAACAGTCTTGAATGTTTCAACATGATGGATACCAACATATGATGAGTTGTGAATATCATCAGACTTAAACTTAAGATATGCTAGGTACAACAACATTAGTATGAGTTAATTCAGAGTGATAAAGCAGACTTACTGGAATCAAGGTAAGTTGCTGCAAGGTAGACTTGGTTTGACAGGTTTCCATCCTCAAACATCTGCTTGTGTTGGTGGTTGAGAATGTCAAAGATCTGCTGTTGGACTTCAAGAGGGAATTCATGCTGTGGGTTGGTCATGACTTCCTTAATTGCTTGGATCATCAAGTGCCAGAAAATAACAACATCAGCAGTGGTTGACTCATTAGCCTCAAGGCAAGCCAATGCTTTTACAGCTGGGGTGCCAACATCAACCAAGTGAGCCAAGTCAAACTCAAACTCCATTGTTGATTATGACATATGTGGCTGAAAGTATCTTGCAAGCTCCTATTGAACATCAGATTAATGAATCACTTATCATTAGGATGAACATACCTCAAGATCAAATTTATCATTATGTATGACCTGTTTAAGTGCAGGAATAGT
>QLOK01044184.1:0-10871 GCA_003313805.1 Tricholoma flavovirens | reverse complement strand
AGTAACTGTGCATGTGGTTGTGTTAAGATCATACAACCGATTTCTCATCACCAATAAGTTTTGATCAATGCGTTCACTGGCCGCCAAGCTTAAGATGGCGGCACCCGGGGCGCCTCTGTTGAACTTTGCGTCTTCTGTTGTGGATTTAAAACAGACCGGCGAGCACTTCTACGAATGGTCCGCCAACTCTTGCACGGAGCAAAGTTACAAGAACGTCACTGTACTGAACAGCGCACCGTTTCGTCATTGAATAATTTACAAGCAACACGTATTTTATTTTTCTTGCACCGTTGTCAAAAACATTACGCAAGCCTATCAGCCTTGATACTACATAGTAGCAAGCACAGATCCATTAGTAATTGCAGGACGATGGCACATGTCCCATTTCAGCAGGCCCGTTTTTCGGAAGTTGCTGACCGAAATTGACGGGTCAGTCACGGTGGGAACGGCGTGTACTCCAAAAAAACAGAGGTTCCTGAGCGGGTGCCCTTTCCTTCTTATCCAGTTTGACGTCGCAATTAAGGAGGATGTGCGAGAGCATTGCTTTTATCTCACTTGCTGCAAGGTGTCGGCCAGGACTGCCATCAACGTCATAAAATAAGTACTTGATGCGTATCGGAAATGGAAATGATTGTTCTGTACATACCATGCAGCGAAACGAAAACTATCGAATTGGTCCGGAGCAGAGAAATACCCTTGTGGAATGTGTGGTAGCATCACCGTTTGTTGCAGTTGGGGGGGGNNNNGGGGGGGGTTCAACACATACCTCATCATGATGCAAATGGAAACTGGTAATATTCACTACGCAGCCTGCAGGAATAACCGTTCCGTTTGAGAACGTGACTATCATGATCCACTTTGCGCCCCCACCCTTGGGCCTTGGCTAGGGATCACTGATTCTACTTCCTCCAATAGCGCTGGCACGTACTGGGGGAACCTCACCAAGTCCTGCAGATCATCCTCCGAGTCGAGGTTGTTTCATACAAGGGTATCTTAACCCAGTCTGTATTGGTCGTCCGACCGATATCAACACGCGACGAAAACAACCAAACTCGTGGCCTACGTACCGTCCCTTGGAAGAATGAGAGTCTTCATAGAAGTTGTCAATTCATTGCAGGCATACGACTTCCGATGTTGCGCGTGAGCAACGAGATCACCGCGTGGCTACTTGTCGCGCAGTTACATGACGCGATCCAGCTTTGTTATCTGTATACACCCTAAGCACACTGTCGAATTCGGGTCGAAGTTTAGCACATACACCGGCCATGCCCAGCACGTTGGTGAACTTGAAGGATAGTAGTTGGCCATCGTTCGCCTTTCGGATATCATCCACCATTTTTTGGACTGGTGGCTATCACCAACCAACCAGAGATGGGGACTTTGAAAACATTTCCCTTGTACTGCAGATTGTAGGTGAAGATCTAGTACATGCCCGATCGTAACCTTTTTGTACCGTCTCACGGGCCTGGGTCATGAACATGTAAAGCATCGTACTACGACCTCAATATTCCCGAGGACCCTATAATTAGTATTTTGTTCAGCTGCCGCACTCGCCTGAGTCAAGTCACAGCAAATAATATCAAGCTATGGAAAAACAGATCTTCGACGAATTTGACAATGCATTGCATAACCTAGGAATGAAACTATAGGCGGCTGAGAGTTGGCTGAGAGACCGCACACGAAGAATACGAGAACTGCTGAGTATTGCATAGAGTTACTTTTGGGCAGTGTGGTTTTCTGTGTTTCGTCCTCTTTTAAAGGGGGTCCGTTGTACGTAACAATCGCGGCGCTGTAGCTTGACCCGGGTTACCTTCGTCGTTCGACGATGTTATCTAGACCCACCGTGACAATCCCCCACTTCGACGGCCGAAAAAATCGTAAATCCTGCGGAGCATTGGAATCTGAATTCTTATTTTGATCCATAGTGCATTCAACCTGTTTGCCAGTTGCACACCGTCCGTGACTCCAGTATAGAATAGTGATATTGATAGACCTAGCATTTCCCACGCCTTTCTACAGCAATGAAGGAGCACGTAATGATTAGCGACCGGGACAACAGAATCCCTAGCATATGCCTCGACTCGGAGCTCTGTATGTCCGATGCCAACTTGCTTCCTTCTTGATGCGGATGGAACTGACGTGATAAGATGCTCTCAGTAAGTCGACTCATACACCCCTGGTCTCATGATGATTTGAGCACTGCTCACAACCTAGATGATGATCGGCAATTCTCTTGTTGCAGATGGCGCATGACGAAGCTTTATCTTTGGCGTCAGAGTTTGACGGAACGGCGAATTATGCTGTTATCAGTCAGGTTCGGTCCACACGTCAAGACTGCGACACAAACCATTGGATTACAGCAGTGTTACACGGATGTTTCTGGAATGGGACAAGGTCCCAGGGCACTCAGGCTTGTGCTCGGACTTCAAGTTGAGCGACTTATCATCTGATATGTTAGGTCCAAGTTAGGTCGGCATAAAATTTAAGCTATTTGACTATGTTTGTACTCAACTGCTTCGGCTTCTGGTCGTAGTACTCGTAGTACCCCGGGCCAGATAGTCTCCATCCTGAGTCTGCACTTCACATTTGTGAGTCTTTCGAAAGGTCTCGAAAGTTCGAATTTTACTACGCATTACATTTACAATATCCAAACGTGCGATCACATAACTGTCAAGATTAGATGAAATCAACACAAGTGACAAGAGTTCCACCGAGTTGTCAACGGACCTGATCGGCGACCCGATTCCACGGAATGCGCTGTTGACACTAGCCCGCTTTACACGCTGTCCATTGTGTACGAGGGAATTTTATATGTCTCTGCTTTGTTCAGTGACCCGTATATAAGCGGGCGATAAGGCCTTGCCTTTTCGTTTCAACTTTGTGGTTGAATTTTTTGACTTGAACATGGAATCAGAAAACCGACTCACTCGGGAGGGAACGTCGGTCTCACCGACGGACACCCTCGTCTCTCGTTCACATGAAGGGGAGCGTTCTCCACTTCACCCTTTGCTATCAGGTCCTCCCATAACGACTGAGTCTATATCCCTGCAACAATCGCCAGGCGCCAGTGAGCTCACCCAGGTTCATTCCGAGCCGTCAGGGGTTCTGAGTAACCCGCCGGTCCACGATTCGACTCGGGAGCGGACACTCGTCCTTTGTTTTGATGGCACTAACCAGGAGTTCAATTCTACCAATTCAAATGTCGTTAAACTATTATCGGTGCTCAAGAAAGACGACCATTCACTGCAAATGGTATACTACCAGGTGCGAGGAAATGCTCGGTATTATATTTTTATGTTCGTTGACCCCCCTTGCACTCCCTAGGCAGGCATTGGAACTTACAATACTACACCGGTAGTTTGCAAAATCTCTACAGCGATTTGGAAGGTGTGTTTATAGCTTTTTGATCGTCACAGAAACATAATCTTTTCGTTGTATAGCTACTCGATCTGATGTTTGCTTTCGATGTGAATGACCATATCATCGGTATGCTTGCCCTGGCTCTTTACTTCCGGCGTATTCATCAAATTTGACAGGTGGTTATGAGTTCTTAATGCAGACATGTATGTTAGCTTAGACCTCTCTGTATGACCGTGAATGGTTAAGCTCTCTTCACCATCCAGACAAGCTAGGAGACAGAATATGCTTGTTTGGTTAGCGCTGTTCTGTGACGCATGCAGTTACCAGCCAACTGAAGTACCTTCATCGCCAGGTTTCTCTCGTGGTGCGCACACAGCCCGGAGGTTAGTTACATTGGTCGTGTGCCACACAAACCAGAGCTCAGTGATACTTCCAGTCTGGCAGGAATGATCCAGAAAGTCGGTCTCCTTACACCACACAACGTTCAACAAATCCCTTTCGCATACAAGATGTACACACAATGTAACGATTTCGGGTGGGAGCAGTCCACTGCGTTCAAAAAGTCGTTCTCCCTCGATGTGGACATCGAATTTATTGGCGTTTGGTATGAAGGTCATGACGCTCTTCTATCTAAGACGCTAATGTTCGCCATCCAGGGATACCGTGGACTCCGTCGGGGTATACCCGCGGAGGCTGCCATTCGCATCATCCCCCACGATCATCCGCACCTTCCGACATGCACTTTCTCTCGACGAGCGCCGTGCACATTTCAAAGCCACCCCATGGAATTGGCCAAATCCGAAAGAAAAAATGCTAGGTGTGGAGAAGGATCCTGTGCGATCAGCGGTGAAGGCTACAACACTCGTCGTGGATAAGGGAAATAAACAATCCGGCGACGGACCCGGAGGGGATGTGCAGACGCTCAACGGCCAGGCGCAGTCGCATACCGCGAAGGAGACGAAGAGGACAAACGTTAAGGAGGTCTGGTTCGCGGTACGTTCTTCCTCAAAATTCATTGAATCAAAGTTTATATCTCGCATTGTAGGGCTGTCATTGCGGTTTGTCTCCTTTAGTTGCTAGTACGGTGTCAGAATGCTGATGAATTGTTCATAGATGTCGGAGGCGGCTCTGTGAGTAACACTGAGCGCTACGCACTTGCCCGGATCCCTCTCCGCTGGATGATACGAGAATGCTTCAAGACTAAGACGGGCATCGTATTTGATTCTCAGGGACTCCTGGATTTGGGCCTTGATCTGTTGACGCTGAGGCTCAGTCCAGATCCATCTGTCCCTGTACGACTTCCTCCGGGTCCACTCCCAGCCCTCGATGCCGTTATCCGACCTATTCCTCGGAAGATACCCAAGAAACGTCCTCACAAGTTACCGTCACCGTCACCATCGCCGTCTCGGAAGCCAATGTCACTGATGAAACGCTTCAAGTTGTTGTTTACCTCCATCGAGGAACTGCCACATTCTTTTCCGCATACACATTCAGCAGCGGTTGATGGAACTAAGGTTGAGGAACAACCGATTGGTTCGGAGAAGGAAGAGGAGTTGCAGGATGCCCTGTCGCCAATCTATGATACACTGAAACTCGACCGAAAATGGTGGATCTTGGAGTATTTCCTCCCCGTTAATGTAAGGTACCAACGAAGTGACACAAGCTGGGAAAGAAAAACCATGTGCGTTTCCCCGGTATCATATGATAGAACTATGTAACTTATCTCATGCCCATCCTTAGCTTCAACAGAGGGCGCCCCAGATCCATCCTGGGTCAACACAGACCAGATGGCAAGCGGATAAGGATCCATCGATCAGTTAAAACTCGGATGGACGTGTGTTTTCCGTTGAACGCGAAGAAGTATCTGCCCAGGCCGGAAATCCGAGCGCTGCCTCATTGGGAAGATTTGGATCCAGATCTAGATTCAGATAATGAATGATCAGAGTGGCACTCGTTCATACCAATTGCCTTTCTAGAATATGCCAGTAGTTGTATTTTGTCGGGATTGAAACTTTTCTCATCAGTATCTTAGCCTGCCGGCTACGATGAATCATATGTAATAAATATGCTAGCATTATACAAGTGCATAAGGAAGTTAATTTAACAGAGGTTTAAGTAGAAAAGCCATCATAAAGCAGAAAAAACATGTATTTGGCAATTGAAATACAGTGTCATCTAGTAAATTTAGAGGATGGCGGCACCATTCTGCTGCTCGTTCTCCCATTGTTCTCGTGTTCCCGCTCCCCTTTAANNTCCCCCCCCCCCCCCCCACATTGTCACGGCTCCCCCGTTGCCCCACTCGGTGCCGTTTCCTCATCGTCCCCCATCGTCACTGCTTCCCCATCATCCCCTATTGTCGCCCGCTGTCCTCGTGGTGGCCTTCACATTGTCGTCGTCGTTCTACCCACGTTCCACCACGCGAGCAATTTGCTCATGAGGCTGGAGGTGGGTAGTGTGTCGTTCGTTGTTGGGGTTGGGCTTTCCCGTCCCCGTGGTCGTTGTCACTGGCTGAAAACACCGGCAATCCACCATGCGAGCAGTGGCTCGTAAGGCTAGAAGCGGGTGCATAGTCGCCTGTCGTCATCATGAGGTCCTGGTGCGGTGCCGGCATACCTGTCATTCCGTTGTCCTTGGTCGGGGTCCTCATCGTCGTTGGCCAGGAGCACCGCAATCCACCGGCTCGCAGGGCTAGAGGCAGGTGCTTTGTCATCCCTTGATGGGGGCGTGGATCGTCTCGGGGTGGCACCCGTCGTTATCTAAAGAATGAAGGAATACATTTCGTTAGTTGATAAGAACAAGAAACAAAACAAAAAACTTCCCCAGGGCCCACATTTGCAGCCACTGGTGGTTCGTGCTGGCAGTGGCATAGGTATGTGAGTAGGACTCTGGGAGTGGTGGTAGCAGGTGACAGAGTGGTGATGGTGGTAGGTGCGAGGAAGGGTTGTGCTTAGGACGACGTGGGCAGTCAAGTCGGCAGTGGTTGTCGAAACGTGGCATTGAAATGATAGCACGTGGATTTCGGAAGACGCCGAGACGCGACTTGGATCGCAATATTTTGATACAGCTTGTTGTACCACAGGGGATGAGATGTCTAGCTTTAAGGATCTTTCAGTGGTGTGTTCTCACTTACCTGCCAACAATTTGTTATTTATGTTTGATCCGGATATGAAGAAATTAATTCAAGCTGTGGTGGCTGTTTGCAAGTTCTGTTGCCCCACCTGTATGGAACTCTTCCATGTTTTGAGAAATGGTGTCGAGATTCAGGAGAATCTCTGGGTCCGTGGTCACCACTCTACCATTTTTCTGGTGGAATTGCCAGACTCCTGCTGATGTTCTCTCTGAAGCACTTCAGCATTTCTCCCGACTGAAACATGTCCAGTTGCACCATGGTAGCCATCCTATGTATTTTGCTTCTGCCTACCCAAATAACAAAAAGAATCTTGGCATGGCTTCTGTGTACATTACCACATGATTGTCCAAGAACTACAAAGTTAGGGCTGGTAACCAGTGACTGATAGTAAGTCCCCTACAGTTCCAACATAATGGTTCTCATACTAGAAGATTCATCAGTTTGAGACAATGATAAAGTTGTCTCTATTTTTGTTTATTGATATTCTTGTCTATCATGAATCATTATGCTCTGCCATTCACCACTTCTAGTCACTATTACCTTGTAGTAGTCTGAGTCAGTCTATCTTATGCCTCACATCTTTGAAATCTGTGCCAACAGAGCAATCATTTGATCCTACAGTCTCCCTTGCCATGAAGTAAACACATGGAAATATTGCCATCTTTGGATTTTCACTGGCACTGGAACTTCATCAACTGGAAAGCCCTTGTTCACAATAGTGAGGCATTCATTTTCTCCTGGGGCATGATGTTGTTGCATTCCCATAACACTCGCCCTTGGTGACAAGTCATTTATCCTGTAAAATGCATAAGCCCTCACAACTTTGAGGCCTCATCCATGATGAGGCATTTATTTTCTTCTGGGGTGTGATGTTGCATTCCCTTAATGCTCACCCTTGGCAGCAGGTCTTTCAAGCTTTTCCTGCAAAATGCATAGGCCCATGTTTGTTCAAGTTTGAGAGTACCATATTGGGATCTTCACAACTTTACTGTGATCCAATACACTCCCCATCTTGAAAGCCCTCTTTCAATTTGTGCTATTTTCCAAACTGGGTCACAGTTATCTCAAGTGACTGGAATATGACAATGCTTACTGTTTTAAACAGATTGAAGTTATAGCTCTGAGAATTATCAGTCTTGCACTACAAAAATTGCAATACAACATATGGACTTTAGACAATGGCACAACACTTGAAAATAATGGTTATGTATTATAGAAGTTCAAGTTCCACACTGCAACTTGAAGTTGAAGTTGATTGAATGACCATGATGCATGCAGTAACCAGTGTGACTACATATCATTGACTCTCCAAGTCACTCCACAGCAACTTGAACTTCAAGCGTCAAGTTTAAACACTCTGCAATTGTTGTGTACCCATTAACAGTGAGTAAAAAGTTTTTCTCTCTTTGTTCTGCAATCCTCATCAATACAAGCCCTCATTGACAACAGGGCATTCATTTTCTTCCAGGGTGTGATGTTGTTGCATCCCCCCAATGCTCTCCCTTGGCAATGAGTTGTTTCTCCTGCAAAATGCATAAGCCCTCAAAAGACTGAGACTGCTGTCTTGGGATCTTCACTGGCACACTGGAACTTCATCAATGGGAAATCCCTCATTGATGATAACAAGGCATTCATTTGTTTCTGGGGCACAATGTTCAGGTTGTTACATCCTGCTAATGCTTGCCCTTGGTGATGAGCCATTTCTCCTGCAATGCACATAGATCATTGCAAGTGAGGAGTCTTCATTTCTGGATCCTTACCCTTGGCTGGTACTGTTTATCATGGTTGGGTGATGTGCATGGCCTCCTGAATCATTTTGATTTGTACTTCTGCCATTTGCACATTTAATGACTGCTGAAGTACATCTGTTCACCCTCTTTGGATTTTTGACTCTCATTCCCCTTGAGTTCCATTTTTTCAATTTATTAACAGGTCACATCTCAAAATGGTGCTCCCTGCAGATACAACACCACAGATGCTTGTAGCCAAGTGTTAGGAAACATGTACATACAGTTACATACTATAATTTTTCTTATTTTTTCGCAGTAGTATTACACTGTAAAACATTAAAATTATCAATGAATGCAACCGTGAGATGGATAATTCTCACATGCCCTATATTTAGAATATGTACACAACTGTATGCTTGCGCTGTGGAACAGTATTCAAATAATGTACAACAATTGTAACTTAGTATAAAAACCAATAAATACTAAGAGACACATCAGTTGTGTTCTCTTAGGATTCCCACCATTACATATATTGTGTGCAGGAAGGCCTTTGTCAACTGACTGTTCTATTATTATCCCCTTTCATCAATCTTTGATCTCCCTTAATATATTCATTGCATCTTCTTGTAGAGCCCACATGAGGATCCCAGAGTGGATTTGGTGTTGCCCTGACAAAAGAACACAACTCATATTCTGTGCACCCTCACTTTTGTTTCACCCCACCACACCTGATTACCAATCCCCAATCCTCTTGTCACAAGATGAGAGTAACTTGTGTTTATGTAATCCAATTTCGCTTTGTAATCCACACATCAGCACCACCTTACATTGCAGTTGTCAGTGCTTGAAAGGCAGTACTTGTCTGTAGGACAGCTGCAACCAGACAACTGTTTGGCTCTGGTTTAGTGTACTGTTTTTAGTGCTAGTTACAGCCTTTTGCATTAGTGTAGTAATTGCCAAATTGGATTGCTGAAGAAAAGGTCCCAAGTCAGCCAAAGAACCTTGTTAGGTTTTATTTTTAGCAACAATGTCATGACTGACAACATAATTTCTAATTCCACTAATCATGATTTTACTCTGGAAGAGAAAGTTGACATGCTCACTATGCAACTTTCTCAACTAGTAAATTACATCATGCTCCAAAACCCTGTTCAGGAGGCACTTACTGTGGAGGAAGAGGTGGATGAATTTTTATCTCATCATGAGGAAGAGTCATCGAAGAATACTTGAGATGGCAAAGGTCACTTACCTAAATTTGCACCACCACAATTAATTCATGGAACAATGAAGGATACTAAATCCTTTATTAGTTCTATTATATTGTATATTAAAGGTTGTGAACCCAAATTCTGTACAACTGAATCCAAAATAATGTTCATGCTGTCCTATATGCAAGGGAGCAAGGCACAATTTTGGAGGAATGAAGCCATCAATCAAATCGCTCAGGGTCACAAGCCATTTATAAGTTTCCAAGATTTTTTGGATAAAGTGAAGCTCAATTTGGAGATCCTAATCCAAAGGTGACAGCAGTAGGAAAATTGAAGACCATCTGGAAAGGGTCTTCCTCGGCTGATGAATTCATTTTGCAATTTAAAGCTGAAGCTTTGCAAACCAATTTAGGAGACACTGCACTAATTGAATATTTGAAGGCAGGACTTAATCCGTCCTTGTTCAAGTCTATATATTGACTACAGGTTATGCCTACAACATTGGAGCAGTGGTACGAATGGGCTGTCAAGCTTGATTGGCAATATTGCCAAGAACAAGCTGAGTCGAAGTTGCTACACCCACATACTAGACATGCAGGTTCTAAATTTGTAAAGTCATCAGGAGGAAGGTCCAAAAAAGGAAAGGTGTCAATCATACATACATGAGATGAAGGCACAACCATTGGCCATGGCAGTGACACTTCCTAATCAGTCAAATATTAGTCAGCACACATCAGATGCTATGGATGTAGATCATGCAGGGAGATGTCCCCTGATCAAATGTTTCAATTGTGGAAAATTGGGTCATACAGCTAGGTTTTGCAGAGAGAAGAGGCAGATTCGAGAGGTGACAACAGAAGAGCAGAATTTTCCCAAGATGTCCCAGTGAAGGTTTCCCCATTGGAGACTCATAATCAATATTATGTATTAACAGTGGAGGAAACCAATGAATCATGTCCCTGCCCAACAAGGAAGGGCATGAGAAAATTGTAAAAGAAGTGTTGAGGAAGCTACAGGAGAGTGATCTATTTTTGAAAGCTGAGAGGTGTATTTTTGATGCAGCAGAGATTGAATTCCTCAGATTGATCATTGGTCCTGATGGAATCAAAATGGATCTGATCAAGGTAGAAGCCATTACATCATGGCCTGTTCCTGAATGGGTCAAAGATGTATAAGCATTCTTAGGTCTCATGAACTTCTGTCGATGCTTTGTACATGATTTTTCCAAAGTTGCCATGCCATTACACAATCTTATCAGAAAAGGAGTAGTCTGGAAATTGTTAGGAAACATGTACAGTTACCTATCATAATTTTTCCGCAATAGTATTACACCAAAAAACATTAAAGTTATCAATGAACACGACCGTGAGACGGATTATTCTCACGTGTCCTATATTTAGAATATGTACGCAACTGTACGCTCGCGTCGTAAAAACAGTATTC
>QLOK01044181.1:0-15739 GCA_003313805.1 Tricholoma flavovirens | reverse complement strand
CATACATACATGTACGAGAACTATACTACTAGTAGCATATATCATTGCTTGCATGCTTGCTGGAACTGAAGTCCGGTCCACAACCGGTTGTGGTTGGTCTAAGCACGGTCTATTAAAATGTTACGGTGTTGATGAACCGTGAACCGCACGTGTGAAGAACTTAGCGCAACCGCAACCGAAAGTCCAGTTGCCATCAGTCCGGTCCGGTTGAGTCCACGGTCTTTTTTCGGTCCAATGCACCGGACTTTTAAACACTATTCCTATCTTAGTTGCAAAGCATGTGACTCACAGCCTTACTCCTGGGGTTAGGGTCGAATTGCTTTGCTTTGGCTCTGTTGAGACATTGCTGACATTAAACAATTGTACAGCCACCTATGACTAAGATCTAGCCCAACTCGGCATCACTTGCAGTCTAGTCTTTTTACAAACTTCGCTTCCAAAAGTTCGAGTCTGTAAGTTCATTCCATGCTCTTTTTTTTGATCTTCATTAAACTTTACCTTCAATTATCACATTTACCCATGCAGAGGGTCATCATAGACAACGCATAGTGGCAAATGCACACTACAGAATACATAGCCGAACAGTTTCGCGTTGAAAGCAACACGTTCAAAACGATTCCCTGGCAGACCGACGTACTTTTTACATCGCGTGGCTTGGACCAGCTTAATGACATACCAGAGCTCCATGTAAGTCCTTCAACCATTTTTCCACATATAAGTTCTGAATTGAGGCGTGTTAAAGCACTTCTTGGCTTTAATACAGGACAGAGAGTATGCTATGTGGGCCACAGACATCTCCATGAGTGAGCTATGCAAACGGGGCCTAAAACGACCAAGGAAGGCACTGGCAGAAGGATTAAGACTTCTATGGCAATTCTGTGAAACAGGCACAACACCCTCGCCCGACTGTGTCACAGACGCGGATCTCTTCGCAAAAGAATTGCTCTACTACTGCCTCCTTGACGTGTTCGCACAGGTCTATGGAAGGGGAGGGGAGGCAAATTTGAAGGAAAAGTCCACCCTCGTGCTGCTAAACAGCTTGGTGCATTATGATGCTTCAGCGACTCTCGATATTAGCTTATTCCCTCTCTCAGGGCCATTCGAACCTTAATCATTGGCCGCAATTAATCTACAAAGTCACTGATGTGTTAAGCAAAGTTCCATCCCAAGATAGGCCCGTGCTCGCCGGCCAGGCTTCAATGGTGGAGCCACAACTGATCCATTGTTTTCAAACCTTGTGTCTCGCAACAAAACGTCTTCATAAGAACAACTTTCTGCACAATCTCGCTGCTGCAGGTTTCCACCTGTGTTATATGCTAAGGGTGCGTGTGTGCTTTCGAAATCATGCTGGGATTCACTCAGGCTTCGCTAGGGAAACCTTCACTTGCCCAAAGATAAGTGCTCTCTGCAAGAGGAGTTGCGAGGTGCTGGGTTTTCAGCTGAGGAGGATTTTTCTTTCTATTCCGAACAGCTGCAAACTCCGTTGTCCATGGCTCTTGGCGCTTCTCCTTTGTTTCTCCTGGGAAATCAGATGCTCGCAAGTGTTTGCATGGGCAAGCCGAAAATTGTCGAGGTGAGTGGTAGCAAAGCCATCGTGTGGCAACTCATTGACCAGCTTTGCAGTTTTGGAGAACTCTAGGCAACCAGCGGCCACATTTAGTCACATTCGCAGAGAACAGGCTCTGGAGAGCCATCATCAACATAGCAACAACCAGCGGCACCCAGCTCCGGGACGTGGTAGGGGCGGCTCTGAACGACATACGAGAGAACATTTCGGCCAATTTGAATCAATGCAAACCTGGCTGGTTCAGACCAGGATAGTTTGTGTTAAACTGGATATCTTCTGATCAGTGATGCATCGTGCAGCATTGGTAGTGCGGGAGAGCAGCCTCCTTGACCCATCCGCACCCCGCTTGAAAGCTTCTTCAGCGACCATCATCCATTCATCCGCACGTGAGGAGGAAGAGGAAGCTAGTGGAGAGGACTTCGATGGAGCTTCACCACCTGCAGCCACTCCCAACGCCCCCTTATCCTCCATTTTAACTACGCCACATCCTGGCCCTGCTGCTACCCCGTCAACCGCCTGCTCTTCATCACCCCTCTGCAATGATGAATCCAGTCTTACTTGTGCAGCTTCTTTCCCAGAGTCTCACGGCTCACAGCAAGCAGAGGGAGGGGGTCACAGCACTGTGGACGGGGCGAAAGGCCGTATTGGGATCCTGGGTGTGGTGGACGTAAGCAGTGTGCAAACAGAGAACACAGGTGGTCAGGGTGGGAGGAATAGCATGGACTGTAGAATTGACAGTAGTCAAAGCGGCAGTGGTGGAGTGGACGACATGGATGTCGATCAGAGCAGGAAGGGGGCAGATCTAGGAACAACAACTGGCCAGGGGGATGGCCAGGGTCACACGGTGGGTGTCGAGAATGGGAGGACTGTGGCAGGTGGGGTCAGTACCGATCTCAATCAGAACGGGAGTGATGTGCGTTTCAATCAGAGTGGAGGCGCAGTGGGGCAAGGAGCGGACACCACGGGCAGGGTTGGGATGGGCAGAAGGGGCCTTGATGGGAATGGGAGTGGGGTGGATCACAATGTGAACCTCAATCAGAGTGGGGAGGGGGCGGATGGAGGAATGTGCACTGATGTGGAGGGTAGTGGGTGGTTTCCAGAAACTGGTGCGAAGAACAGTGAAGCTGATGGGATGCGCATCGATGAGAGCATAAGTGGGGCTGCCCATGTCAATAAAGATGGCAGTGAGGAAGACCAAGGAATGGATGTTGACGATGGGAGTGGTAGGGACACCGTGGATGTTGCGCAGAATGGGAGTGGGTTGGATCGAGGTGCACATGTTGGTCATCGGGGAGATAAAGTTAAGGGCAGTGGAGGTGATGGTGGAAGTGGGGATCTTGATCAGAGCTCCTCCGAAGATGATCAAGATGAGTCGACTTCATCTTCCCCCCAAGCTAGGGACAGTCCCGAAGCTGAGGACAGTCCTGAAGCTAAGGACCGTTCAACCAGAAAGCGAAAGACTCCGCCCCCCCCTGAGCCTGCCAATAATAAAGGTGGAAAACGAAAAGCCCCCAGGAAGAAGCCAGTCCAGAAACCGTGGCCCAAGGCAAAACCGGAGCCAAAGCCAGGATCAGAGCTGCAGTCTGAGCCCCAGCAGTCTCTGCAAGCATCCACTCTGACTTACTTTGAAGAGATTGAAATCAAGGGGCCCCAAGGCAGTAAGCTAAGGCTGGTTGAGATGATTGACCTGACGAATCAAGTCTGGGTGCGTCCGCTCTTTCCAGTGTTGCCTTTTCTCTGTTCATTTGCCCTATAGAAAGTGCCACCAAAGCCCAATTTTGTAAAAGCACCAGCGGTAAGGCCTCGCAATGTGCTATTTAACCTGAGTTTCACTTTTCACAGAGCAAACACGAGGGACAGCCAGTCCAGCTTCTCTCTCCCTCCGGAGAGTTCTGGTATAAGCCCTCCTTCCATGTAAGTTCCCAATGTGATCCAGATGGCTCTCATTCATCTGCTATTGTAGCATGAAAAAGACGTTCGACTTTTCCAAGAAGTTTATGAGGCTGTTAGGAAATCCTATGTTGATGGAAAGCCAGCGTGGATGTCAGATCCTGAGTGTTCCTCCATATGCGTTCTCTCAAGGCGGGATGTGGAGGCTGCAGGGGAGGGAGCTATCCAAGAGATTTTCCGTAGGAGGCACATCCTTGTTGAAGATCAATTTGAGTCGAAGTTGAGTTTCAATGAGGAGGGGCTGAAGACACTGGCCCAGTTGGATAAGCCAGTTACGCTTCAAGGTGGGTGGCTTCAGGGTACTCCTCCACCTTCGTTTCATTGAGCAGTTTTAGATCATTCAAGAAAACATTCCTTTCGAGCAAACTCACTGCACTCACAAGGCACCCTGAAGGACTTGCTTGGCTGTGAGGTGGACGGCTCAAAAATCCTCAATGCTCTGGACTTTCCCCTGACATCCGCTCCCCCTCCTCCGACAGCATTCTCATCCGATCTGGTAGCCTTTGGGGCTACACTTGATTTGCCCTTCTGCGGCAGAAACATCGGATTTCCTGCCATCAGCACCAGGTGGGGCCTTGCTGCTACATCAGGGGCCTTTCATCTGTGGCACACGGATTGTGATGGATTTGCGATGTACATTGATACCCAGACAGGTCACAAGTGGTGGATCATAGCCTGACCAAAGGAGCCTTCAAGTTTCTCGGATACTTCTCTGTTCGTCGATAAGTTCACAGTAAACCGTCCTAATGACAAAGTGTGGGATTTGGAAGCCATTCTTTTGGCTCCTGGGTCATGGCTGTAAGTGTTTTCTAAAATAGAGATCGAAAATTACTTTAACTCGATGGCAGGTACATGTGCCCTAATACTCCACACTTCGTGCTAACCCCTAAGGCTGCCATCTGCCATGGGGGTCACTTCTATGCTACATCGACTATTCGGGAGACTGTGTTCGGTGTCTTTCATATGTTTTCCTTGAGCAAAGCCATCACCAACACCGAACATTCCCTTGATTCCCAGTTACTCCTGCAGCGGCTCATTGTGTATATCCATCACACATTAGTAAGGGGACAATTCGACCCTCAGTCCCCAGGCCTACCCAGCCCCCACATTCCTGATGTTCGGACACTGGAAGGGACCCTAGACCTCTTTTACCTCTGCATTATTGGGGAGCTTGGTGATTTTCTGGATCCTACTGCTTATGCCAAATGGTACAGGGATAATCGGGCACTGGAGCACCAGCAGTTGTGCACTGTTCATACCCGGGGTTTGGCAAGAGAACTTCTACTGTGGTGGTGAGGGCTATTTATGCTTAGGCGACAGGATGACAGCCACGTTGATGGTGCTATTATTTTCAACAGCATGTTCACCCACCAAGTCAAGATGCTAGTCGCATATAAAAAACAGGCGGAGCAAGAACAAATGGAGGCTGAGGAATCTGCTTGCATGGGGGCTGCCTTTGAGGCATTGGCCATGAAGTATTTTCCATCCCTGGCACCCACACCGATGCCTGAAGGGGCCTCAATTCGGAATTTTAACTGGCAGGGGGTGGGATACACAGTCAGCCAACTATCGCTCAGACCACGAGTTACTAGTGCCAGCCCAAGTGAGTCTCCAGCCAGCATTACGCTGACAAAACTCTGATGGTCACTAAGTTGGAAGGATTATGGAGCTTGGGGCACTGCCTTCTGACCACAAATTGGTACATGGGTATCTTGCTGTGGTTAGGCAGCAAAACTGGAACGAGGACTCGGAATCATTGCCATCATCTTCGGAAAATGGAGAGAGCTCTGAAGAAGAGGAATCTGAGGAAGATCCTGACTACAGTAATCTTAACATTCTCCGAGCCCGTACTCCTAATTTACTTGTTTTGTGAGCTCCTGCCAGTGCTCGTCCCCGCAAGCGAGCGAAGGGGATACTGTAGGCCTTTGGTTGTCTCATTTCAGGTTCGTATTCAGCTGTCTTGTCCCCCCTGTCAGGTCCTAATTCCCAGTTAGGATTGACTGGCCCTGGAGGTTGATAGAACCTCTCATATATTTTCTTGGGACTTAGTCATCCCCACCTTTTCTTATGAATTTGAATATATCTCCTGTTTGAGCCGTCTTAAGGACAGTAGTTAATCAAGTCATTTTGATCTCAGATGAGTCGTGTTTACGGAGGATTCAACAAGCACCATTAGCGCTGATACCTCTCGGGTGCCTTCTCACGCAGTGGTGTGTTTTAATGCATGCATTAATGGAGTCCGACTCAGATTTGGAAATTGGAAGGACGATGACCACATCAACAAAAATATCCACATCAAGCCAAATGCGTGTCATCAACGCATCAACAACATGCACCACAGGCTCAACAACAACAACAGCAGCCCCAACAACAACAACAGCAACACCCAACACCAACACCAATGGCAATGGCAGTGGCGATGACAACAGCAGGAACAACAATAACGGGCTCGAGACACAGATGCGTCTCGAGCTGTAGGTGTATTTTCTTTCTTCCCTAACGTGCTAACCTACGCACAGGGGGCCGAAAGGCACAACGGCTGTCAGTGCACATGCAGAGGCTCAGGAGGGTTGCCTCCTGAACCTCTCAGGTGCGTTTTCTTTTATCTTACTCTACTTATGATTATCTACAAACAGACTCTATTTTATTCTTTATTTTCACTTTATGTAATACCGGAATTCCTTTATGTCTGAATTTTTTAGGTGAACAATTATCTTTAATTGGTATATGGCAACAGATATAGGTGAGGATAAAACCTTCAATGCTGCTACTGCCTCTGATATGAATCAAGATCCTTTAAATAAATTGGCTGCCTGCGGAATAAGCGTGGGAACCACGATGATGTGAATCGAGGTGTAGCATTGACAGGAAGAACCGCCACCACTAAGATGACCAAGGCGGCAACGGCGACGAGTGCAGCAGCCAGTTGGCACAAGAACGACAAGTCTGGGGGGGACCAAAGGGGAGGCAAGGGGCAGGGCTGGGAGGTGTCACCTCCTAGTCCTGTTCGTGAGTTATTTTCTCTTTCAATTTTACGAGCACCAATGGCCTTCCCAAGAGTAGGACTACAGAATAACCTACACCCAAGAGCACACTATGAACAACGGCAGCAACGACAGTGGCTACGTGAAGCGACCACCAGTCCGGGGCAAATGCAAGTACAGGAGAGGAGCCAAGTGATAACCACCAGGCAGGTGTGACAGTGAGGGGGCCAACAACTGGGATGGGGACAACACAGCTGGCAATGAGGAATGCGAGAGCAAGGCAAGGGACTGCCCCCCCAACAAGAAGGCCGAGGGCGAACATGCCCTCGTGTTTTTACGCGAGGAGGCATCTGTTGAGCCCTTGTAGAAGTGAGTGGGCCTTGTTAACCTATCATTTTGCACGACTGACCTGAAAACCTTCACACATGATCATCGCCACCAAGATGCACAGTGGTGTCCATGTGGAAAAGACTGCCCTGCACTCCCATCCACGAAGAAAATGTGCCAGACAATGTGCACTGGGTGTTCTATAATGGCTCGAGGATGCCAGGACTCTGGGACCATCAACGAGGCTTATTTTTTGTATATGACCCATTACTTAGCCGGCAGAACATGTGCATTTTCTTCACAATCCCTGCTGCCAATCATTCAAAAATTGCTCAAATTTAATATTATGTGAATTCACATTGTATTTTGCAAGGCTTGAACTTGGGCATTTGGAGCTTTGAATGAAAACCAAACTACGGACAATCTGCCTACCATGATGTAACTGGTGACAGCTTTTGCCGAGGAATGTATTCTGATGGGGTTGAAGAAGACTGATCAAGTCAACAATGTAACACAAATGGCCGCTAGCATCTAGATCTAAGTCCTGAATGTATATACTTAAAAATTCAGCACTAGAGCGTATTTGCAACTCTTTTTGTCTGACGTATAAGTTGATTGGCTGACAGGCTTAGTAGAAATGGTTGCAAATACGCTATACTGATTTGGTGCTTATTCAGTTCATCGTTCATCCCTGTGGCATCCAGAAGTATAGCCTGCTCGGCACCACAGTTCAGTTTTTAAGTGGTAAGGTCCCAACTCCAATTCTCACTTACGTCTATAGTGATGTCCCACTCTCACAGCACCACTGGCGGCCACAGTAAACGACCCCACAACATGCAGAACAACTTGAATCCCACCCTCCAGGCTCTCAGGCCAGGCTCCACTGGAAGCTCTCATCAATCCAACCAAGCACCGGTACAGGACTGTTCTTCTAAGCGGTCAAGGACATCTACTGGCATGAATGTGGTATCAGGTGAGTGAATTCCAAGTCCACATTCAACTTCTGACTTTGAAGCAGGGGATGATATGCCTCCAGATGCAGCTGCCCCCTTCGATGCCAGTTTATTTCATGAGTACAACTTTCCTTCTGACACAGGTGCCAGCGGTGGGTGTTCAGTTGTCTAACATTTCATAAGTCTACTCACCTCTCGCATCTACTTGGCAAGGGCCGGCTTGATTTTGCATGATATGCCTGACATGCCCCGGTCCTCGGGCCAAGGTGAACATCCCTTCTTTGCTTCAAAAAACCAATGCTTGACAGCTGCATTTTCAGCTTACAACAACGCCCCCATTCCTCACACCAACCTTGGCAGTAACTGGCCAGCTGCTGGTCAGTCTTTCTAAATTTAACGGAGTGGATGCAGGCTGATCAATTGTCACTGGTAGCTAACCAACCACCACCCCTTCCACAGCAGCAATCGCAGCTGCAACTGCCCCAAGATGGTTATGGCATTGGTCACATGGCCGGGGCTCGGCAGCACTGGCCAACCACTGGTTTGTCTTTCCAACTTTTAACTGATTATGCATGCTGAGTTATCAATCCCGCTGGCAGCTGACAAAAGACCACAGCAATATCACCTTCCACAGCCCCAACCGCTTCTGCAACTACAACCACAACTGCAATTGCATCAGGGCAAGTGCAGGTTTTCATCTACCACCGTTGCTGCAGTCTAACTCAGCTCTGCAGCAGAGAAACATGGCACTGGCCTTATGAGTAGTGTGTGGACTCTGTAGTAGTAAACGGGCCCTCCCATTTTTAACAGGGAAAATACTCAGCCACTACCGCTACCTATTTATCAGCCGATTCTCGTGTTCTTTCAGCCACACCAGCTGTCCCTTCACCTGATGATGGTAAAGCCAGGGAAAAAAACATGGTATGTACACTCAAAGCTTTCTGAAATTTCACCACTAATCTTTTGCCCAGTTAGAGATAGGACTTACTATAGTCAACCACATAAAACAAAGGTTATTTCCAGTCAAACCCCAGGCTTTTGCCCATCTAACAGCTGAAATCCAAAACATCAAATTGGCTGGTGGTCAACTCTATGTAAGTGCATCATAGCCTCCATTCTGAAGCCCACTCACACCATGCTGTGTTGTTCCATTTAAGAGGGAAAGCCAACAACTTTCATTTCACCAAGCAATGATATCGAATGGATTGGAAGTCTTAAGGTCCAATATTTTCCCAGAACTACAGGCAGCTATACAAAGTGGCCTCTGCACCAGGGTTTCCAAAGTGGTCCGCCAGCTGCTGGCAACTGGTGAGCACCTTCATCTCCCCCAAACAGAGGTGCATCCATGTTCTTTGTACTCTGAGCAGTGGCTCAAAGCCGTGGTGAACTTCCAGATGAGCCTGAAGGTCTGACTACCCTAAGACCAGTCTCTCTTGCCTATGTTGCAAAGGCTGATTCTGGCAGTCAACTCCACTACTGTGGGGAGGCTGTAATTGAGCTCACTAAAAGAATGATTTTGTTGTTGAATAACCAAGAGAGTGCCTCTTTGCTTTCTGCAGGCCTCCCATGCACAATATTTGCAGTCCCAGTTGCTTATGTGAGTTTAGCATCCACTGCCAAGCTATCATTAGCTGACTTTTCCTTAGCTAGAGTATCTGTTGCTAGATATGCTGACTGGCATCCATCGCCCAAGGGAGACATCTTTGTTAGAAGATGATGATTTTGTGACCCATATCTGGGCTGTCCATCTATGTTTGATTTGGCTGGATCTCACTACAGAAAGATACAACATCAATAACAAAACGGACAATGTGAGACTGGTAGTCCAACAGTTGTTAGGCAATGTTGAAAAAGTACAAGTGTGAGCCTCATTCATTCCCCTTCACTTCTAGAGACTCATCAATGCATTTGTTGTTGGATTGGCAGAAGCTGTGCTGGGGGGGGGGTTTATTGAAACCTATAACAGGGAGGGGCACAATGGTCTAGTCCAGCTTGTGTAGTGTCTTGTTGCTTTACCATTTCATTGTTAGTAGCTGTTGATGTAGGATGATTGTTGCACAGGTTTTGAACAAGAGATTACTTGGCATGGCTTTGACTGTGATGATTATCTGCCACAGGTTCATGCAAATCTCCCATCTCATATTCGCGAATTGTGATTATGTTGTGCTGTTCAGGTAAACCATGGCTTTGATAGTGTGCTCAATACAATAATATAGAGCAAGTCATGGTAAGTTAGCATAGCCCTCCCTCTGACATTTCCTTAAAAGGAATATCTTACAAATCAATATGCCACGTGATTTATGTGATGCAGTGCAAAAAACTTTCAACTTCAGTCTCAATCAACTTCTCACTCCACACAGCCCCGCTGAGTCGCCACGCACGCTCTTTGTTGCTGAGCTTGACGATGCGCGGACCCATCCATCTCCTCCACCTCCCCCAAGTGCCACTGCACCAGGATTCTCACAAGGTCTCTCCTGCACGACCCCGCCACCAAGCTCCCTCATGCTCTCCGCTTTGTCCTCTCCCTAGCTCTGAGCCTGGCCCTGGAAGAGCCCCATGGTGGCGCTAATGACCTGGTGTACGAAACCCCCTGTTGTCTAAGAACACTCCTTCTGTGACCAGCCTCAGGTAAGCACACCCCAACCCACCTTGTCTCAACTGACCCCCCTCTTTCAAAGCAGGCAAAGCCGCAGCTACAGTGGCAGGGCAGCATAATGGGGCCCATCACCGAGACCATCCCTGCCAACCTCTTCTGGTAGGGTGGGATCGAGAGCGAGAGGTGAGGCTACTCCGGCACCATTGAGCTCCTAAGCCATATAATCTGAATTGTTGAACTAGTGTTCCTGTGAGTTGAATCGCCACTCAGGGGCCCTTGGTTCCCGATGTTGTCCACCGCCAGCAAACGTGCTAGTGTCGCATCGCAGTGCACCGTGCCCTTTTTGGCAGGTCGGCTGCCGCCCACTAACTGAGAGAACTGGGAGCCCGAGGGCTGGGGTTTCCTTACTCTCACTTCCCCCTCCTGTCACTGTGTAGTCAAAGTCGCGAACCCCGTTCCCTGCGACCCATGAGCCCCAGTTGAAACACGATGGCAGGAGGAATGAGCCCAACTCAGGCCCAGAATGAGTGCTTCAGCCAATCGAATGTGCTGAGCAGGGTGAGCCTTGAGCGATATGAACAGCGCCTTCGCGCCCTGGTTGGGCAGTCAGATAGCGAGGGGTGCCTATTCGCGGCCAGCTTGAAGCTTGCAACCAACACATGCCGAAGCTTTCGGCAATCGCTTCTTCCTGAATCTCATACTCCTGGGCCCACTTCTCAGGACTGGGATGTCGATTTGTCACTTTTGACTGCACAACAGGATGCGAGGCCCACCCTGACCCCTCGCCAGTCATGCAAGGCGCTGCACCTGCACGGCCAGCCCAAAGTCATGTTGATAGCGATCTGGAGCGAAACGCCCAGCCTCCTCAAGAAGCGGGCCAGAGGGGAGAAGATGACCAGCCCTCGAACGCTGCACACCGACCCCAGAAGTCACTGGGGTTCACGATTCCAGTGCTGACTGTCTCTGTCAAAGTGAGGAGAGGCATAAACCACAATCGGACCCCGGCTCAAACTCTCACTTCGTTCAGTGAAGGCCCCCCAAAGGATGCACCGGGGAGCATCATCGCCATGAGGAAGATGAGGTTGGACCCAGTAGAGCGTCTGCAGGGGGTGCTGACTCGGCAGCTTTTCCTGCTGTTGACAAGGCATCATTCGACTTTGGGAAATGCATGCCTGAGAGCTCGGAAACAAAGAATGGAAGGCCAAAGGGTCTCAATGCATCCCTGGAGGCCGAGGTGCGTGACAGCGAAATTGTTGGTGAAAATCCCGATCTCACTGAAGGATCAAGACTCCTAGGGGAGAGGGATGAACAGCAGTGCAACTCAAGAAGCACAACTGACTCTCTCGGGTGATCTTCCCGTGCGTCGCTCAGGCCGCGTTTACACCGGCGCCCACCAACTCCAACCGTTTGACAGCAAGCTGCCTCATTGAGGCGTGCATGGCGACAGCCGTGATTTGGCGAAAATGAGGGGGATCTTTGCGAATGAACAAGCATGAAATGAGGCTGATGGCGGGTGGAGTGATGGGCTGGGGATGTTTAGTATGCTTTCTGAGTTCTAACCATGTTGTTTCTCTGCATCCTTCTGAACCAATGAAATGGACATGGAACCGTCGTTGGACACATGTGTGGGAGACTGTCCGAAAGTCTGGGAAGCAAAGCCAGTCACGAGCTTGAATCAACAGGCTGTTGAGATTCTGTTGCTTGGAAACTAGTCTCTGTCTGCTCCATCGCTCTTCGTGAGTTGGGTGAGGCTTTGTTTTCACAATTGCTATTGCTTTTGAGCGACGAATCATCGATCTCCGACAATCTGGTTCAAGAAGCAGCCCTGAAAGCTACCACCATGCTAGTGCAAAAGTGCGGCTTATGGCGCTGGCCATAATGCACCAACTTCGAACATTTCAGTTTCCCAGTTATCGCATCAAAGATGGCCACTCACCTCCATCACTTCGTTACTTCCCCTTTACCCATATTCGACTTGGAATTTGCTTTCAAAAGCTGAACCCTGCCGCCTCTTGCAGCTGCCACCAAATGCCTGGCTCTTTGCTTTCAAGTATGCATTCATGGTTTTTTTCCCGTTCTGAACTCAAGTCCAGTAGGAACATGCACTCCTTGCTGAACCACATTGCTGCAACAAGCAGGGGGATCCATGAGAACTCCAGTAGTTCGCTGATGAAAGGTGATTCAACACACTGCCCGGCTGATCATACTGCTATCGAGAGCGGTTTGCGGTGCCTCTCCATTGACGGGAAGAGGGTTTTGGGGATAAGCACAGCGTCTGTGGTCACCAGACTCACACTGGAATTTTGTATGAAGAGGTAAAAACACCCCCGTCCTAATGGTTAACAGGCAACGACGGCGTTGAAACGCCAGATAAAGTGTTCGACAGTCTCCATGCTGCTTAAGAGGCTTCGTACTGCTTTCAAAGCTTATAGCCTCATGGATTTAGCCCCCACCATGCCGGAGATAGAGTTTGTGGATACTATGCAGGCATTCTCACCCATCAACCGATCTGCAAATCCACGATCCAAGGATCTCAAACAGCATGGTAGGTTACATCACGACACGGTGCTGTACTCATCTCACGGTGTTCCAGGTACTAGCGGTGCAAACAAGGCTAGCGCAACTTGAAGAGCTTCATCGATGACCAAAACTGCATGGGGTTTATCTTGTTGAGCTATTGACCCCTTTTGCAGACAAGGGAGTTGGTATCCAGAGTCTGAAAATGCTGAATCATCGTGTCAAGGTAGACTTTAACTCCCTTCTCTGTCAGATTGCAGCAGCTGAGGAATACCGCAGGTTGATGACATGGTCAAGCAACTGGCATCTCTTCTGCTTCCCATCAGTGCTCTACTCGCTCACCAAGACTTCAAGCCTCATGTTGATGCTTCGTCTGGTGTTTTGTCTTTTTTCAGGAATCTGTGGTTCTTGTGTCGTCTCATTCATTTCACCTCCATCAGCGACAAGGAGGAGATGGCATTGGACTGGTTGAAACCGGCGCTGGCCTGCATTGCTGTCAAATCGCCTCCAGTCGTCTTGGAGGAGTCGCATGACTCAACTGCTGGCGACGTTGAGCACAACTCAGTTATTCACCAAGACTACACTCATACAGCGGGTGAATTTCTATGTGAATCCCTTCTGCAGTGTAAGTGATAATTCCAGGTAGCCTCGAAACATCGGATGGCTCTTACGAAGCATACATCCACACACAGCGGAGATATTCGCTGTTTATCTTCTGGACAGGTCATCTTCATCCTGGCAATGCATGGTGTGAAAAGCATGCGATTAGCAGCCAGATTAACCCCCTCACTTGTCTCTTATTTCACCAATGACAGCATCCGCAAACATGCTGGGCTTTCCGCATGCATGGGGTCAGTTGCAGAAAAGGTGCGTGCGAATTGTGCGGTAACTGGGATATTCTTTTAATGCAAGACTCAGGCCATCTGTGGTTGTATGACTGACTTAAACAAGTGCTAACGTCACTTCAACGTTCCTGTGAAGGTGAGTTCACGGACGAGGTACAAGCAATTAATTGAACAGGTATCAAGAATCTGACCACATGCCTTTAGTATAACCCCATCTATGAATTTTACTTGGAAAGATCTCCCATTACTTTGCACCTCACCGATGACTGCAAGACTCGTAACAACATCATGGGCCAGCTCTATCGCGACGCCAATAGTACTCGGCCGTGCCCCATTAGAGCTGCAATCAACCCTGCAGGTTCGTGGCCAGCATTCTTGCCATCAATTTCGGCCTGACGCAAAATCAGAAATATCTCGCGGTGAATCAACCTTCATTGGGAGGCAACTCTTCACAGAGCATTTTGGCAAAGCTATTGGTCCTGTGCAGTGTCCTCGGAGTGAGTCTATTTCTATGCACTCAAATATCACTCAAGCCACGGCTTCAGCGTCACTTGTTGCAATGTCGCAGAAGAAAACGAATGGAGCCAAGAAGTAGTAAGTCAAGTTGCTATCAAGTCTTATTTTTCTGGCAAAGCCGCCGGCGTCCGGTTAGCGAACCACGGGGGTGAAACCGAAGTACATCAGCGAGGATGTGGTACATCGACAAGTCGGCAGGTGGTCCCGACAAACTGGTGAAATTGCCTCCACAATCAGCACCCTCATACATGCGCTGAAAATGAAAATCGGTGCACCACGGATGAAATCCAATCCAAAAGCAGTGCTCTGGCAGTCCACAACTTGAGGAGGCTTCTTTTCTGGTGCACGACGACCCTCATGTCCCTTGAAAAGGTAAGCAGCTGTTAGGAATTGTGGGATGGACACTCATGTTGATCCTCAGTGTGGATATGAACTCCTCCTTTACTCGGTTGCTCCTCCGTTGAAATTGCCATCCCATCGGCCACAGCTACGGGTATCGAGGCCTGGACTTGGGTCATTGCAGAAGAGGCAGAGGTAAGTCACATCAGTGAGCGAGGTCCTTTCTGCATGGTCAGACTGCATCAAGCGCGAAACAATCATTTTTTCAACTACTCTAAAATGTGTGTTTAGTCAGTGGTGTGAGTATAAAATCTGACACTTCGTAGCTACAATGATCCTTTCCATCATCCCATTCAATTATAGTCCTCCAGATCAGGAGGTTATCGACCGAGGAATGGTCACCGCCCTTTGACTTCCTACGCCTCACGCACTGGTTCTACAAATGCTCTTGAGTCGTCTGCCAGCTGCGAGATGTCACAAGCCAGGAGTGATGTCTCCCATTCAACATTTGGTACTGCGCTCTGCATGAGCTCATCAATCACCTGGGTAAAGTGACATGGCATTTAAACGCATGCCTTTTGACATTTGTGGATAGTACACACCCATTGGCTTGTGAGGCACAATTTTCCCTTCTTCTCTTCGGTTTTGAGGCGCTCAAGAGCTCTCCTCTCGATTTGTATTCAGAAAATCCAAAGCGGCAAAGTTTATACCAAGTGGCTTTTTCCCAGTTTTCTGTGCGTCTGCAGTAATCATGCAAGCATTGTAGTAGCTGTGATATCTAATGATTCGTCTTATAGATGGTCGTGTGGTGGTAATTGACGACCGTGTACAAGTAGACGCAGATGTCAAAATGTCATCTGAATTTTTGTCTTGTTTGCAGGCAGATGCTGGTCGAGTTTCACTAGCCACATCGAGCCCATCCCCTGTCCAATCGCAATCTCGAGGGTCACGTAAGTACCGACATGCACTCGCCACAGCCACAGTCTGACGGTTCAGATGGATTATGCCACCAGACTCCGGAGTATAAATCCTCTGCTACGACTCCTTACAGAAAATGAAATATCCAGACTAATGGTCCAGGCCAATCCCACAAAAGACATAAAGCGAGGAAGCGATCACAGTGGTAGCATTGCAGCGACGTTGTT
>QLOK01044180.1:0-11377 GCA_003313805.1 Tricholoma flavovirens | reverse complement strand
CCTGCACTAGCCCAATTCCATGCGAGGAGGAGTAATCACGGTGAGGAGGAGTGTTGAGAGTCACACCGTGATCGGCACATTTGATGCGTGCTCTATTCTTAGCGCATATCAGCACATTTGATGCATGCTCTATTCTTAGCGCATCCCTTTGATGTGCCCGGACAAACGTCACATAGATACATTTCTCCCATTATCCCTTTGTTAGATAGAACATATATATACAGGTAGTTAGATACTCGGTCACCTCAGTCACTTATACAAGTACTGAGGTGAGTATCGGTTCGTATTTATCATTATAGATTACTTACTGTACCTTAGTATACACTTGTGATTCTAGGTACAGTCCTCTCCGAATATAGTCACTTATACAAGTACTGAGTATACACTTGTGATTCTAGGATTGATTCTCTACAGAGAAATGAAAAGAATCCATGTGGGGAAACACATGTTCCCTTTGAGGAGTCTGAAATGCCTCTAAAATCCTCTCATGTCCTTCAAAGTGTGACCTTGCCTATTGTCCTTCATGCAATAAGTGAAGTAGCTTGATATGGGTTCGAAGTGCACTTGAGTTCAATTGATGATGTTTGAAGCGATCATGAATGGTTCAATGACTTTCATAGGGCTCATGAATCAATTGATAAGTATATCTGGAGTTGTGGAAAATATCATGAAGACATTCGAGGAAGTTTGACAAAGATCAAGCTCAATCAAAAGAGCTTGAGAATTATTGAGAGCTCAATATCGCTGTTCAATGTCAATTGAATGTTTGTAATGTGATTGACACTTATTGAGTGAGGTTTGAGGGGGTTGTACAAGGTATGAGAGAGTCATGCTAGTGTTTGAAGTCAGAATCAAAGATGTTCAAGGGCTCAATATTGCATGATATTGCTCAAAAATGCAATCAAAGTTGTTCAAGGTCAATTGAGGTTGATCAGACTACTCTATAGACCTGTTATCCACAATGTGAAAAGTACTGGTGTGTGTCCTGAGTACTACCTGCAATGTGGATGTATCACCGGATCATGGCCATCCATGGCAGTCCCTAGCTCAAGCTCTCAATGACTTTCACATCGAAGACATGGGCCTCAAAATGAAAGCTTTGGCTCCAGACCTTTGGAACATCTTAGGGATCTTGCTTTCAGGTGACCAGAGGTCTCAGAGCCAGTGTGACCTAGATGGAGATCAAATCATGACTGATCCTGCAACAGGAGATGAGGCAGGGCTGCCAGAGGAGGAGGCTGATGTAGAAACCATGGATGAGAATGGAACATTTGAAAAATTGGCTAGAGTCTTGCCTGAACCTATTGCCATTACATCTTTGTCATTCTTCAAAATGGTTTGCATAACCCAGATTTGCCACAGACAAGGGCAGTGACCCAAAAGACACTCTGCCTGATCATGAATTTCACTCAGGAGGAGCACATCAGATGTCCAGAGTTGATGCATAGTGTACTGGAAGTTGAAATTTGCATTGACTTGTCTCGACGCGACTTTCCAAAAAAGTTTGTTTATTAATAGAATAACAGTTGTCGGCAGATAATATACTGATTGGAGAAATTTTGTGGTCACGGACGGTGGGTGGCTGAGTTGTTTACAGTTGTAAAGTGCCAGCTGCTGTGGAGGGGTTGGAGAAAAAAGAGTTAGGAGTTTGAAATTTGGGAAGTTGCCGGTCTGTCCAAAAATACATCCTCTACTGATTTAAAAGTTGCGTACCACTTTCTCCCTACCCCGGAACTGCGGCTGGGTAGGAGACTAGGTATTTGTACCTAAAACTGGTGTGAAGGATCCGCGCGACATGAGGCCGTAGCGTTGAGACACGTCCCATCCTTTTACCGCGTCCTTGTTTGGCATCACCATTACTAGACTGTTATGGAGTCCGTACAGTCGCGCGACTCGCGCCACGCTTAACAACTTGAACAGCTCTCATATCCATACCCTCGTAGCTGCTATGACTATTACCCCAGTACCCGAACCTCATGGTATCTACCCTCTTTCTTTGTTCGATGACATTTCCACATCATCAGGCATTGTCATGGGATGGCTTGTTGAAGGGCTGGTCGACCTGGACCTCCTCTCTGCCGCCCTGGATAGACTCCTATCCAAGTGGCCAGCACTAGCTGGGAGATTTGAACCTGCGCCTGGTAAAAATGCACGTTCAAATTAAATATCAACGTACTAGTTCTTTCTTCAACTGACTTATCGACGTCGTTAATAGAAATTAAGATACCAAATTAGATTCCCAGTCGGAATGTATCCAAAAGAGTACCAAGCATACACCCTCACGTCGTCCATCTCTACTCAGTCCATCTCAGACTTCTTCACTCTCCCGCTCCCCGCCATTTCAGCACCCCCCCCAGATTCACTATTCCTTCACAAGTCTACTCCACACACCTCAGGTGCATGGGCATCTCGACAACATCCTCTCACCTGCTGGCACGTCACACACTTTCCCCACAATGGAGCCGAATACAGTTGTATCGGAGTTGCATTCTCCCATGGCCTGCTCGACGGCATGGGCATCTCGTTCTTTGTACATGCTCTCGAATCTGAGATGCTCGGACAGGAATGGGAAGTTCCTACCCCCCTTCATGAGGGTCTGAACGTTAACAAGGTGCAGGAGCATTTGGACCGCGCCCTAGATCAGAGTCTGGGTAAAGGCAAACCAGAGTCCGGCAATGCATTGGTTGCCTATGACGGTATAACTCCTGCTACTCGATGGATCGCAATTATGTTCCTGATCTGGCATCTGTGGCAAGAATGGTGGCACGGTGCCAAATGCAGAACGGTAATTCTCCCTCAGAAAGCATGCTCGAGGTTAGTCAATCGGACAAGGAAGGAAGCCGAAGCAGAGGGACATACTGATGTTCGTTTATCGACTGGTGATATCCTCGTCGCCTGGTTTTTAAAGGTTCGCAATTCTTCATACCCTATTCTCCTGCTCATCATCTTTATAGACAATATACTCTGACGGAACACCGCCATCAAGAACCGTTCAGAGTTCATGCATGGCCACAATCCGGCCCTTCTTTCCCGAAGCTCTCAGGCGCTATCCCCATAACTGTTTCCTCCCCATTCCCTACCCGATCACCACAGTAAAGGATGTACAGTCGACTCCCCTGCATGTTCTTGCACGCTCCTTCACAACAGCCCGGAAATCATTATCTCTCGCTCACCCAGTTTCATTTTACAACACATGTCTTAATGCGTCAAAGGACAAGAATATCGTAGCAACTATCCCAGTCAATTTCAATGCAGACGAAACTTTCACTGTGTCCAACCTATCGATTACTCGCATAGTCAATATTAATTGGACGGGCATTGGTGGGAAAACTACCGTTTGTCATTATATGAGTGTTTTGCTGAACAGCCCGATGCTCGTGTCCAATGTTGTTGTGATTGCTGGACGCACACATGATGAGGGGATAGTTATGGATGTTGTTCTCGCCAAGAAACGTCTGGCTCGGTTGGAAGCAGAGGTCAAAGAACTTATCAGGTCGAGCGGGGAGAAAGATCTAGACGGGTAACGCGGGGACAGTCATAGAATCTTTTGTGGAAAATCTTGGATCATATGTCGCTAAATAAATAGCTATCGTTGATATCTGTCCGTAATATTGAAATCAGGAGTACGTATTATTAGTATTAAGCGACACCGACACCGACACCGAACGTGGCGGTAAAGCATAGCCACACTTATTTATACTACCGATCCTTAGTTACTGACTAAGTTTACTGGGCTATGCTCACAACGTTCATCAAGAAAATGTCAAAATCTCTTAGGGCTCTTATTCATCTGAGAACTGCCTTATTTGTCTTAGAATGCCTCACATTGTCTGACTTCTGTTTTCATCAGCAAACCCTGATTTTTCCCACAGTGATCGATCAAATTCATAGACTACCATAGACACCTGTAGTGGCCTGTAGTAATCACTTGTCTGTGTAGCGCTTGGCAGCACTGTACAGATTCCACAACTTGCTGTGTAGGAATGTGTAGTCTTCTGAATTCTGTAAAGCTGACCACTATTGCATACAACTTTAAACTTTTCTGTAGCTCAACTTGTCAGGTTGGGGCATGGCCATGCCTGACATGAATGAGTCCTCACTTTGGAGTGGCCTGGAGGCATTGGTTACTCCAAGCTGTGTTCTATCTGAGGGAATCTCCAAAACCCATTCCTGATTGGGAGTCCCAGAGATTGTCAGAGGTAGACTGGGGGGTCTACCCCTGCCATTCCCTAGGCCCTGGACTGTGCTGCTAGCCTGCTACTACAACTCAATCTGAAAATCAACATGTTGTTTTTTTTAGTTCCCTCACACAAATACCAGGGGAGCATAATTATGTTGAACAAATTTAATTAACTACCCTCCCTCATGCAAAATACAAGGAAGCCAGGACCATAAAATTACATCCATGGGGGAAAAAATAGTGTTTAAAAGTCCAGTTAGGTCCGTTTTTTTTTTTCCATTTTTGGCATGAACCATACCCCAACTGATTCGGTCACATTCAGAAACTACATAACACTGGACTGGACCACACAAAACTGGTTCGTTGCAGTCCATTCCCAGTTCAACAACCGGTTGTAGTTGGTTTGGGCTACAACCAGTCATTGACCAACTCACGTCAGTCTAAACTGGCATTACATATAATAAAATACTGTATACTAAAATAAAGCCCCTGAGCAGGGGCCTGGAGTGGGCATGTGGATAATAAAGAAATAAAAGTCAAGCGAGGGTGGTTAGTCACAAAAAAAAACAAAAAAAAAAACTGCCCCTGCTGCCTTGCATTCAGAACAAGAGCAGGGGCCCATTGTTATTGCATTGTCATTCCCTCATTGTGTGGCCATTCCCTGGTTGTGTCATTGTTCCCTTGTCATTTTTCAGCCATGTCATGTGGTGGTGGTGACGTGGCAGTGGTGTTGTGTCATTGTGTCGAAGTTGAGGTTGTGGTGGTGGGTTGATGTTGATGGCCATGCACCACAACAAAAGGCAGTGGGACCACATGACCAAATGGTCTGTGTGCAGCCCCAAGGTATATAAACCCTCACTTTTGTTAATCATTCCTTGAGCACATTCCCACTTATCATAATATAGTATATATAGTTTGTATGTGTAAGGCATACTGTAAAATGGTTACAACTAGTTTGATTACACATAGCCTACATGTAAATAGACCGGTTGCAACTGATTGCAACCAGTTTTGATCAGTTGTTCAATACCTAGGACTATGCTTAATATTTTGGGCAACCACAACTGATAAAAGACTGGACCACTGGTTTGGTCTGGTTTGGTTTGTGGTTTTTTCCAGTTGCATGAGCCAGACTTTTAAACACTAGGAAAAAATGAAACATACATATGGGAGCAGGACAATTATATTAATTAATCTGAACATGGAGATATGTTTTTTGTATTTTAACAAGCTGAATCTGAATCCAAAGTCTGTTTGTCCTAAGTAGAGGACATCCACAAGCCACCAATGTCACATGACATTCCAAGATTAAGTACAAAATGGTGTCCCCAGCTGTCTACAACAACATAATATTGGGCAGTATAGGACTCGATAGAGTAAACAAACTTTGTTAGGTAGCTAACTATGTACATAGAACTTTTATACTAAACATTGCAAGCATTGCTCAGTAAGCTAATGGGTAAATAACGATCAGTATTATAAATAATTGTGGCTATGCTATCACTGCCATGTTGGGCTGTCAGTGTCAGTGTCACATAATACAGATCTGATTGCAACACTCACCCTCAACACCTATGCCATCCCTAAGTGATTAACAAAATCCTCATGTTTCAGCTTTGGTAATGCTTTGGTAAGCAAGTCAGCTAAGTTGTTGTCTGTCATGCAGTACTGAATATTCATCTCGCGTGAGATGATCTCTTCACATACGAAGTGATGCTGGATGTCGATGTGCTTAGTGCGGCCATGATTTATCGCATTATTGGAGTAATCAATCGTTCCTTGATTGTTGATGTTGAGAATGGTGGGTCTGGAATAGGGAATGCCAAGTTCAGCAGTAAGAGTTTGTAACCATATGACCTGCCATGTAGCTAGACTTTCTGCCATGTATTCAGCTTCCATAGATGATAATGCAACCATGGGTTGTTTCTTTGATTGCCAAGAGATTGGTCTGCCAGCCATCTGGAAGACATATCTAGAAATAGACTTTTGATCATTGGTGTTTAATCCCCAATCAGCATCCAAATAAGCCAGGGGTTCGACTTCTCCCCCTTGCTGGTAAATAATTCCAAGGTCACAAGTGCTGTTAAGATACCAGAAAACATGTTTGATGGCAGTCCAATGAGTAGGTCCAGGGTTGCTCATGAATTGGCTAAGTGTTTGAACTGCAAATGAAATATTGTCAGGTGTTCTGATTAATTTGACATTAGGGTCCAAGGGTGTGCTGACAGGGTGTGAGTCTGCTGTTCCAAATTTTTCTAGGACCCTCTTGATATATTGAGATTGCATAATTTTGAGAGTAGCCTTCCCCAAGTTCCTCTTCAATTCTAATCCCACAATTTGTTTGCTTCACCTCTCCCAAATCCATGATAGTGAAGTACTTCCCCAATTCGGCTTTCATTCCCACAATGGCATCAATATCCAATCCAAGAATAGTCATGTCGTCAATATGGACTGATGTGATTAAGAGATCATGATTGGTGTGCCTAATATAGACACATTGATCCAAGAAAAGCTATGTGAAATTCATTTTGAGGAAGGTTTGATTGAGTTCCTCATTCCAGGCCTGTCCTGCCTGTTTCAATCCATAGAGAGGTTTTAATAATTGCCATACATGTCCTGTACCATTGTCATACATGTATTCAGGTGGCTGCATCATAAAAATAACTTCCTCCAAAGTTCCATTTAGGTATGCACCCACCATGTTGACCACATGAATCACAAGTCCTAAATTAGTCATGAGTGCTATTAATAACTGAAAGGTTTCCAGTTGCATGACCGGTGTGAAGGTCTCCAGAAAATCTATCCCCAGAATCTGGGAATATCCTTTGGCAACAAATCTCACCTTGTGTTTCATGATCATCCCGATATGATTGCGTTTGATGCGGTACACCCATTTGCTCACAATGGCTTTGCAATCTGAAGGTAAGTCAACTAATTTGAAAGTGCTGCATTTGGTTAACTGTGTTATCTCAGCGTCCATTGCCCCCTTCCATTCCGGCCAATCCAATCTATCCCTCACTTCCTTTACCAAACATGGATCATCCTCCAGTGTTGCCCCGATCATTGCGTGATTGATTGTGATGTGGCCAGATTCTACAGTTGGCATGTGATGCTGCCACTCCTTTGGGCCACAGGCATTCGGATTATTCAGTAGCCAGTAGTTTATGAGTGGTTGGGCAAGAATATGTGATGATTGTTCCCAGGTGACTGGTATGCGAGATGGTGATTCACAGTGCATTTCCCTTTCTGATGCGTGATGTGTTACTTCTTCTGGTGCCTGATTTTTATTTTCACCTGAAGGCTGCTTGCCATCATTTCCACTCTCCCCCTCAAGCGGTGCAGGGTGAGGGATTTCCACCAAATCTGATTTCTCCTCCTCAGCCATAAATACCACATTCTGAGAGGTAAGAATCTGATGGGTCCAGGAATTATAGTACCTGTAGCCTTTAGTACTATCAGCAATTCCCACAAAAATAAATTGACATGACTTCAGGTCAAGCTTCGAGTTTTTGCCATCCTGCTGCAAAACCCAGCAAGTTCTGCTGAATTCCTGCAGATCTGATATATCCAGCTTCTTTCCCCAGAAGACCTCATCAGGTACCTTGTGATCTTTGATTGCGCATGTTGATGATCTATTTTTAAGATAGGTTGCATAAGCGATCACTTCTTTCCAAAGAGAGTGAGGAAGTCCATGCTGATGTAACATTGTGTGCACATGTTCCACCAGAGTTCGGTTCAATCATTCAGCAATTCCATTTTGGGGTGGGGAGTAGGGTGCTGTTACTTCCAATTGAATTCTGTTGTCCAGCAAAAATTTCCTAAACTCCTTGCTAAGAAATTCTCCCCCCCCATCAACACGAAGCTTCTTGAGTTTCCGATCAGTTTGTGTTTTGATAAAACTTTTGTATTGCTTGAAATTCGTAAATGCCTCGGATTTCTCCTTCATGAAATACATCATCATGCATTGTGCCTTGCCATCAGTGAACATGATGAAATATTGATCTCCCCCTGGAGCTTGAGTATGTACTGGTCCCCACACATCACTAACTGTCAGATCTCCTATCCCCTTTATCTCTGTTTGGCTTTCCTTGGGAAAAGGTTGGACATGCTGTTTTGCCACGATGCATGCCTTGCACTGGGTAGCAGGTTCCACTGTCTTATCCACCTCCATCCCTAAAACCATGTCCTTCTCCTTGAGCATTTTCACTGATCCCATGTTCAGATGCCCAAATATCCTGTGCCATTCATCCCATGTTCTGCCATCCTTGGCAGGGTATGCTTGGTCTTGTTTAGCAATACCTTTGATGTTCATGTCAAATAATTGGTTCATCAGCTGGCCCTCCATAATAATAGATTTGTTTGGTGCCTGGAACCTTATCCCTGGTGACACAAATAGAACTGCTATTCCAACCTTGAGTGTGTGTGAGATCAAAATAAGATTGAAAGGTGCATCAGGCGTGTGTACCACATCCTTTAGGGTAAGCATTGAGGTTTTTCCATCCATGGTACATACATTCCAACCGTATTGTGCCTCATCCAAGTCCGGGTGATTTTCCAAAACCAGAAATTTGATGTCCAGGGGTAGGGGTGTAATCAATAAAAATACCTTGATCCTGTGTTATGTGTGATGTGCATGCCGAATCTGCCAACCAAGCATCCGGTGAGATGGCCAGTGCAACATCATTCCCACAATCCCCACAGAAAGTGAATTCCTCATCTGCTGCCATGTGAGCTTCCGTTGGACCCTTGTTCTTCCCTCCTGATCACCCCTTTCCTGATTTAGACTTCTTTGGGCAATGCTTGCTGATGTGCCCCTTTTCCCTGCATCCATAACAGGTGATATTGGGATTAAACTTCTTTTTCCCAGGCTTTCCTATCAAAGCCGTATCATCGGAATTTCACAGATTAAGCCGTCGATCATGTTCTAAAATTCAGGCTATTAGTGTGGGTGCATCCTTTAGGACCATAGTGTCTATAGAAGCAATGTAATTGTTCCAATTCTCAGGGAGTGAGGTTAGCAGAATAATGGAGAATTCCTTCCCATCAATCTTCTGTCCCAAATTATGCAGCTCCTCCTGATAGCTGCACAATGTCTGAATATGTTCATGAATGGGCATCTTGTCTATGCATTGAGACCGAAATAGCTTCCACCATGCCAAGACGATTCCTAATGCCCCCTGAGTCTCCAACAAAGATTTCAACATGTCCCATGCTTCCTTCACACTTGTTGAACTCGCAATATACACCAACATCTTGTTGGCCACCCTTAATTGGATCATGGATAGTGCTGTCCTGTCCTTCTTACACCAAGCTATTTGTTGAGTCGCATCCATTGGTAGGGTAATCGATCCATCGATATACTCCCACAAGTCTTGCCCTGTCAAAATATCCATCATTTTGATTTTCCAAACGGCATAATTTTTGGCACCTGCCAAGGGCTCAATACAGTAAACATTTGTGTGCATTGGAGCGTTCAAAACGTCGGCCATCATTCAAATTTGATCTGGGTGTTATCAGTTTGAGTTTAGTGTGAGCGTGAAAATTCAGTTAAGGCCAGGGCCCATAACCTGTTGAGCAATAGAGGACTCAATAGAGTAAACAAACTTTGTTAGGTAGCTAACTATGTACATAGAACTTTTATACTAAACATTGCAAGCATTGCTCGGTAAGCTAATCAGTAAATAATGATCAGTATTATAAATAATTGTGGCTACATGATCACTGCCATGTTTGGCTGTTGGCATCGGTGTCACATAATACGGATCTGATTGCAACACATAATATAAGATGTGGGTGCACATAGTTTTAAAAGGTGTACTTGTGAGTTTGAGATAGTACAATTTACCTGAAACAAGTTAGATCAAGCAAAATATCAAATGTGTATCAAAAATGTGTTGTGTTGCAACTTTGGATATTAGTAAATGAAATCCTAATGTCATGCCAAACCATGTTGCATTCGAGCATATTGGATGTATATCAATAGATCTGTGCACTTTGGATTCTTTGATGTGGTATTTAATACTGGATCTGCTACTGGTGTAATGATAGAGGGATCTGCAGAAGGGGTATTATAGCTACTGTGAACTATTCTTGCACAGATCTATTGAAATACATCCAATATGCTTGAATGTAACATTAGGATTTCATTTACTAATATCCAAAGTTGCAACACAACACATTTTTGATACACATTTGATATTTTGCTTGATCTAACTTGTTTCAGGTAAATTGTACTATCTCAAACTCACAAGTACACCTTTCAAACATTTATGTGCACCCATATCTTATATTATGTTGTTGTGGAAAGCTGGGGACACCATTTTGTACTTACTACTATGTCCTATTTTGGAATGTCATGTGACATTGGTGGCTTGTCTACCTTGGAAAATTCCCAATCACGAGATATCAAAGTTGTTGTGTTTGTTTGTCTGCAACTGTAGATTGATTATGACCCCTCATGAGAGGGGTTGTGTATGTAATATAAATATAATTTCACACCTCACAGGAGGGGGCCTTAACTACAAATTTGACAAAGATTAAAATAAATAAAAAATACCTCATGAATGCGAGTGTGTCATGATCCCCATGCCCCTTGCACCCCATTATCTGCCCTGCAAGCAGCTGCTTGCACTGGTGGTGGAGGGTGCTGTGTCCAGGTGGTTCATGGGGTGGCCCACTGCATTGTCATTGTTGTCAATGTGCAGGGCAGCGTGTCCTTGTTATTGCCTCCTCTCATTCCCTCCATCCCCTGCCTCACTCCTGTGCCATACACTGATGTAGCACCCCTTTCCACCCCACGAGCTATTGCTTGTGGCAGTGGTTGGGGGTGCTTCATGGGGCAGGTGTCGTCATCTCCCCTCCCTCCCTCTTGTCTCATCTCCCCTCGTCGTTCCACCCACCAACCACCTCACAAGCAGTAGCTCGTGAGGCTGGGGGTGGGTGGTGTGTCATTGTGGACTTCCTCATCTCTCCTCCCCCCTCATTTCCTCACCCAACCATCCACCCTGCAGTGGTGGTGGTGGCATTCTACATCCCTCATCACCTCCCCTCCCCATCACCATTCCACCCACCAACCACCCAATGAGCAGTTGCTTGTGAGGCTGGGGGTGGGTTGGTGTTGCATTCCTTTGTCGGTCCTCTCCCCTGTGTTATCATTTGTCTCTCCCCAAGTTGTCCCCTGGCTGTCCCCATTTTTCT
>QLOK01044174.1:0-11098 GCA_003313805.1 Tricholoma flavovirens | reverse complement strand
ATCTAGGAAATTGATGGAGAAACATATTGGTCCCTATCCTATTTCTAAAATTATCTCACCTAATGCAGTAGAGCTAAAATTGATGTGCTCTACACCAAAAACATTAAAATTATCAATGAACACAACCGTGAGATGGATAATTCTCATGTGTCCTATATTTAGAATATGTACGCAACTGTATGCTCACATCGTAAAACAGTATTCAAATATTGTACAACAGTTGTAACTTAGTATATAAACCAATAAATACTAAGAGACACATCAGTTGTGTTCTCTCAAGATTCCCACCATCACATTGTGTGCAGAAACACCTTCGTCAACCAGCCATTCTATTATTACCACATCACATCAAACTTTGATCCCCCTTTCTATATTCGTCACATCCCTATATACATTCATTATATACATCAATCAATCAGTACTTCATTATATACAATGTTTTTCATTTGTGCCACCTCACTTATGCTTGGCCAAATAGCTTTGATGTTGTGCACTGACCAAACTGGTGATACTGCCACATAGAACTGCCCATGTGTAAACACTGGACTCTTGAAATCCAATCTGATCCACATGTAAAACAGACTGTCCTTGAGACTTGTTGATCAACATAGAAAAGGAAAGTTGAAGACAGTGTAAATGGCAGTTGTCCTTCAATAGGCTGCAGTCACATCTGTGGAATAAACACCTTCTCTCCAGCATGCTCTCTAGTGATAAATCTAATCTCCAACACTCAGTTTTTGATCCTTGTCAATATCCCTTGAGTTCCATTGCATACCCCTCAGCCGTGTTAAGGCTCTGAAGCACCATCACAAGGCATCCAACCTTCAGTGCCAAGTGTGCCAGAGGTAGACCTGAGCAGTTACTTGAATTCAGATATTCAGCAGGATACAGAAGGTCTCCACTTTCATTGTTTTGAGTAGAGTCTGCACTGTGAAACACTTGCTCCTCTCCAGGAAATTTGTGGAGAATGTGATGGTTCAAATCATCTATGTACATCATCATTTTTGCTTGCCAGAATCACCTGCCCTGAGAAGTATTGATCTGAATGCTGAGCCTGGTCATAGATCCCAGGATAGATGGTGTCAATCAGAGATGCAACTGTGTTTTCAGCACACTTGAACTGATCAGGCAGGTTGTTGTTGCTATTTTCATCTGTATGACCACCCTTTCCAACCCCCAACTGCCACTTTGCAAACTCCCACTCTTGAGGATCATTTGTGTTCAATCACATGTTGATTTTCAGATGAAGCACTTTGATGTTTTGCCAGAGAACAGAGCACTGCAAGGATGCACCAACAATTTGAAGCTGTGAACCCCTCTCAATGACAGATGGGATCTGGTAAAAGTCACCACCAAAAACAACAGGCACACCACCAAATGGTTTATCAGATTGAAGAATGTCCTTCAGAGTATGGTTGACAGTAGGGTGTAGCATGGGTCACACCATGGGTCAAAATCCACACACCATACCCACACCCGTTCCTGCACCATACCTGCAGGTACAGGTTTCTACCATGGTGCTTGGCTGAACACCATGGTGTACTTACACTGTGGTGACACTGTACACCGCTCCCCAATGCCACAGGTTTCTCCATGGTTCCTCTGCACTGGGCACCTCAGGTACTACCCTGTCTCCATCAAAGGAAGCCCCTGCTGCATAGCAGCAAGCTATTGCTTGCTGTCTAGCTCTGTTAAGACAGAAAAGATGACCAGACTGAGGATTGAACCCAGGACCAACTGGACATATACGAGATGCTCTACCAACTGAGCTATTGAAGACGTGCTGAAGGCACGCCTCCAGGCGATCACGTGACTAGACAGATAGACAGACAGAGCTTGTATGATACATCAGGACTAGCGATATGGTCACCTTGCCATGCCGCAGCCAGGGAGCACCTCGGCCTACTCCATCTTGGTGATGAGAGCATGATTTGCACTTTAACACACTGTCTACTGCTTTTTCTGTCGTCTTGTGCTTTTCTCATTTTTTTTCGAGGCTGCTGCCTATTCTTGAGTTTGTTTAGTCTCTCTACCACCGCAAACTGTCAACTGTCAACCACTCCACCATAAAACTGACCCACCGCAAAACTGATCCACCGTCAACCGTCCACCATAAAACTGCTGTCTCCATAACTCCGAAAATCAATCCGTTAACATTGATCTATCAATAATCTTCACTCCATCCTGGCTCATTGGCAGACACAACATCAAGTGAGAGGCCATTTCGCTGCCAGATCAACTGCTACAGTCACCACATTGCAGATTTCATTCGACAACACTAGCCTCAATAGCCTGAGTTCCACTATATCTGAATCAGACAACACTGCAACCCTAACTAGCACAGGAGAGTGGAGCATCGCAGCATCCCCCACACCCAGCATACCAGATCTACCCATACAGTCACCACCACCCCCACCAACACCCCAAATGATAAATACCCCACCACCACGATCCCCATCGCCTCGAATCATGGCATCCAACTTCGAAATGGACTTCTTCATTGGTGATGGCAGTGACAAGCAACAGCCAGTGGATTTCCTCAAGAAGTTCAACCACACCATGCACAATTCACGTGTTAACATGGACGCTACCCTCATCAAAGCCTTTGGTGACTATCTCAAAACTGACTCACCAGCAGAGGACTGGTATGCTGACCAGAACGCCCTACATGCCAAACCAACCTGGGACGAATTCGAAACTGCATTTAAAACATGCTTTCCCTCCTGGGAACCCGAGGATAATTGTAGAAATGCATGAGAGGCTATACGTGATTTTTACAATAAATATCCTAATGCACCACGAAGAATAGCACAAGTGGAGTACAAAAATCTGAAATTCTGACCATATCACAATTTCATGACACCCAATTATCACACAATCTCTTGCCTGGAAGTCGAAGAATAAAAAGTAGGGATGCCGCAGTCAGGTTCTGAACCAAAGTTCAAACCTGAACTTTTCAGAACTGGACCGAAGTTTGGTCCAAGGTTCAGTGGTGGTGCAGAATCGGACCACAAGTCCGGTTCTGCGTTCGGGAAAGGTGCAAAATGTAAGAACTGCGTTGAACCCAGTTTGAACCGAACTTTTTGTGAACTTCTGAGAGCTCGAATCTGGTGAAAAAGTTTTGGTTTGTTTGGCAATGCCATGTGTACAATTAATTTGCGCAGTCGGTTGACCAGTGACCACTCTCGATAGTGGGTGCTGGATTTTGTATGGCCACACCATCGTGTCTCCCAACCTGAATGTCATCTCTGCTGATCTCATTGGCCTACTGCATGGCGCTGGCAATGTTTATGTTTGCACCGGCCCCCACTCTCATAATAGCAAAATGAAGGAAAGTTGCTGGTTTTTTACTGGACAGTACTCGCAACGTTGGTGATCTCATCAGCTGCTCTGCTCGTAATAGAAAGATGAAAGGAAGTTGTACCATATGTTTTTTTCTCAATATCAATGGCAACATATGTGGTCTCATCAGCTGCTCCGCTTGTAATAGAAAGATGAAAGGAAACTGTACTGTATGTATTTTCCTCAATATTGCTGGCAACGCATCTGATACGCTCATAATAGAAATATGAAAGGTGGCTGTATGTCTTTTATCAGACAGGTCTGGCGATATTTCAGGTCTCATTGACAACCTCACTCATAATAGAAATGTGAAAGGAAGATGCTCTCTAGGGTTCACTTTTGTGCCCATGGCTGGCTATAAAGCTTGGTGCGAAGCCTCCATCTTGTCTTAACTTTCCTCATGGCAGCCCCCAGTGATCAATGTGCTGTTGCAGCAGACAGAAGTCTCCTCGATGCCTCGGAAATTCTCTTCTACAATGATCCTGATGACAACACCCCTCTCCCTAACTCTAACTCTGCTGCCACATCCACCCATCTGCACCCCTTCTTTCAAGGTAGCCCTGCTCCAAGCAAAATAGTTGCTGGGTCTCGTTGTTCTGCCCGCGTCACTCGTCCTTCAGCTCGTATCACTGACCCCAACAATCTGGAGGCTTCAGTGACGCGCAAGTGATCAGCGACTGTGATGACATCGGCTGAAGGGTCTCTGCGTGCTGCACGTCGGGCAAAACTCACTGGCAGTGACGATGAAGATGAGCACGATGAGGAGTCGGATAACGCTGAGGTTGACACTGGGGATGATGATGACGCTGGGACAGGTGACGCAACAACTGAGGAGGAAGATGTCAGAGACGGCACTGATGTTGAGCATGCAGAAGAAGCATATTGCACCACCAAGGCCATGGGGGATGCCAATCAGCAGGTACGTCCAAAGTCCCTTCTTCAAGCACATAGTGAATAACTTGTTTTTGGCCCTGTAGTTCTTTGGTGAGCATCAAAAGATTATGCGCAGTGCTGATATCCGAACCATCTTCAAAGGCGACAAGGAAAGAATAAACCCTGACTTGGGCAAGATAGAGGAGGGGAACTGGTGTACTGTATGCCAGTAAGTTATTTATTTCATTGAGTGTTATCGATATCTAACTATGCTTCATAGATCAGCAGGAGTTGTTGAAAGAATTGCTTTTTCACTGGAAGCATCTCAACTTTGCATATGCATATTGCAAGGTGCGCTATTATTCTAAATCCAGATTCTATCCGCGTTACTAACGTAAGCTCCAATAGAAACCCTGATCACATAAAACTATACACCAAGCGATGCAATAAGCTGAACATCGCCACCAACCATCGAGCACTTTCCAAATCTGCAAGTCTCACTATGGATGGGTAATTCATTTGTATTTATCTACCCAATGGTTTTTGATCAAACTCTTCATCCAGACTCATTCAAGCAAGCCTAGATGGAGTAGTTACCTGGCAACCTCGTGCCCCTACATTCTCAACGGCTGGCCTTCTTGATTATATCATCGAGCTTATTGTCGAGGAGGATGAGGTTAGTACATCTCACATATCATTATTATATTAATCTGATCAATTTATTTCAGGCATTTCAGTTGGTCAACAAGGGTGCTTTTCTCCGATTACTGATGTTCACCCAGCCCTCCCTTTCCGAGAAGGATATCCCTCACCAGACCAAAGTTCATCAAGAAATTCTCCTCCGGGCTCGTGCTGCAGAAGTGAAAGTGCGTGAGGCTTTGACAAAGATCGAGGGGAAGGTTTCGTTTACCTTTGACACCTGGACCTCTGATGCGCATGATCCATATCTCTCTGTTACGGGTCATTATATTACTGCACCTGAAGGTTGACCCCGGGAGTGGAAGCTCAAATCTGAGCAGCTTGCATTCACGCATTTCGAGGGTAATCACTCGGGTGTTAATATGGCCAATGTCCTTATCCGCACAGTAGATCGCTATGACCTGTGTAAGAAGGTAGGCATCAATTCCCATCAAGTTATTTTTGCCTGACATTGTTACTTCAGGTGGGCTGGTTTACTGCTGACAATGCATCAAACAATGGAGTTGCCCTGCAAGAGTTGAAGAAGCTACTTCTCAATCCACTGTTTGATGCCAAGCAGCGTTATATACAGTATGTTTATATTAATCTTCTCTAACCAAAGCCTCCTCTAACCATTTACAGCTGCATGGAACATTCAGTGGATCTCTCAGCCAAAACCTTTGTGCAGGCCATCTCGCCTTCATCTGCTCGCACAATCTTCAAGAAGATGGAGAAAGCACTCCAAGTGGCAAGCAATGATGGTTCAGGTGCATTTGACCTTGACGATCTTGATGCGTGTCTTGCTGGTTTCGATTTTGATGACAATAATGATGAGGACAAAAATGAAGGCAATGATGGCGAGGAAGAAGAGGGACTGGAAGCAGAAGTGGATGCTGCTGACTCTATTGGAAAGGCTCTTTTACTTGTAAAACAGGTATGTCTGTGATGGCTTCTATAATTCTCAGTGGCATTCACATGTGGCTTCAGATTCGTGCTTCTCCTCAGGCTCGTGCTTTTTTCGTGAAGTCTTGCCAGCAGGTTGAAGTACCCATTCTGCAACTTCTCCTCTGGATCCGTACTCGCTGGGCTTCTTTGTATGCATTTCTTGACAGGCTTCTAATTGTGAAGAAGGTTTGATGGTTCTTAGTCAACATATCAATTTACATAGCTGATGCGATGTGATTAGGGAGTCAACCACTTCGTTCAGCTTGCAGATGATAGTGACAAGGTGCCAAACTTGAAAGGAAAGCTGTACTCAGACTTTCGACTTCGGAAGCAGGACTGGGCCACAATGGAGCTAATGCATGAAGTTCTCCAGGTATGTACCCACCTTGCATTGTGAGCTACTCAACTTGATGCTTTCATCCTAGGAACCTGCAACAGCCAAACAGACATTCTCGAGTGCTCATGAGCCTACTGTATGGCGCATGATCCCTGTTATCGAGAACATTAACAAATGGTATCGCAAAGTAAATGACACAGATGCTTTCTTTATTTGTCTCGGTACATTCATCTTTTCTTCGGGACCTTATTGATCCTCATAACTGTCATTAAGCTTTGGACCCAACTATCAAGACTGCATATGCCGAAGAGAAATGGCAGCAAGAGTTTTATGAGGCTGGCCTTCAGCGTCTCAAAGAAGTTGTAAGCTGATCTTGCTAAATGTTGACACCATACTCATTAAATGGATTCTAGTTTGATTCTTATTACATTGCTCCGGCTGTTGCATCAGTTGCACAATCAGGATCACAGATTACTTCCAGTAAGCAGACATCTTTTCTTCTCAAGACTCCAAGCTAATGAAATACAGGCTCCATTAAACCTCAAGGTCAGTATGGATATGCATGGATGCATGATGCAGTTCATTCCCGCCAGGAAATTGAATGGGGAAGGTTTGATCCCCAGGATGAGTTGAGAAGGTATCTCAAGAGTCCACTCATGGGAGGTATTGTGGATATAGTTAGCCATTGGGGGGTATGTCAACTTCGATGGCTTGAAATTAAACACACTAATTTATCCCAACAGCACCAAGCTATTGAATACCCAACCCTTTCTTGGATGGCTCAGGACTACCTGGCTATTCAGGGGTCAGCAACACCTTCTGAATGTGCCTTCTCAGGTGGTGGAATCACAGGGACCCCCAATCACAACCGTCTTTCAGTTACCTCTTTTGAAGCATTGCAACTTTTAAAGAGCGCTTATTGCAATGGACACATTGCAGCTGCAGATCACCTTCTTTGATTCTTCGGAGGCTGATTCCATCAGTGATTCCCCCAGTTTGGAGGTTTAAGTAAGTCATGGTCTATGTAGCGTTGAATTGCCTTCGTAAACAGACATTTTTGAATAAAAAAAAGTTTGGTTCCACGTTCGAACCCCTGCTGAACCTGAACCGGACCCTTCTGAACCTGAACCGATGGTCCAGTTCGAAGTTCAACAGATTTCCTGAACCGAACCTAAAGTCCAGTTCTAGGTTCAGCAAAATTCTTGAAGAACTGGACCGAACTGAACTTCGGCATCCCTAATAAAAAGGGGGTAATGTTAGGAAACATGTACAGTTACCTATCTCATTTTTCCGCAATAGTATTACACCAAAAAACATTAAAATTATCAATGAACGCGACCATGAGACGGATAATTCTCATGTATCCTATATTTAGAATATGTACACAACTGTACGCTCACATCATAAAAACAGTATTCAAATATTGTACAACAGTTGTAACTTAGTATATAAACCAATAAATACTAAGAGACACATCAGTTGTGTTCTCTTAGGATTCCCACCATCACCTTGTGTGCGGAAACACCTTCATCAACCAACCGTTCTATAAATATCACATCACATCAAACTTTGATCCCTCATTCTATACTCGTCGCGTCTTCTTGTAGAGCCCACATGAAGATCCTAGTGTGGATTTGGTGTTTCCCTGACAGAAATGTGGTATTCATTCCTCAGATCACACTGGAGCCTTCAGCACAGAACTTGCCATCACCACTGTGTCGACACCAGTTTCCTGTTTGGTTGGCATTTTGTATGACAATAAACAAGGCCCAAGGACAATCTGTTATACATGTGGGACTGGATCTGCAAATTCTAGTGTTTTCACAGGGGCAGCTGTATGTTGCACTTTCATAGTGTACATCGGGATCAAGAATAAAGGTGCTGTTGGATGATGGGAATACAGATAGGAGAACAGCAAACATTGTGTATCAGGAAATATTGAATGGAGTTGTTTAAGAAAGGTGAGTAATAAAGAAATAGATAGATAATTGGAAACTGATATTAATTAAGACTTATAGATATATAGAATTAGAATTAGAATTAGACTTATAGATGGGGAATAGATTGTAAAGTGTTATAGAATATAAAATTCAGGATTTAAAAATTAAGAGACTTAAGGGCAGGGCATTAAGACTTGGGGGGAATAATATTGACTTTGGGTGTCAGGTCCAAAGTCAACCATCTCACTGAGTAAATGACATTCTTAAACCACCTACATTTCTGAGGGGCTGAAGGTCCCAAAGAAACTATCTCATTGAGTAAATGTACGCGGGGGGGTTTGGGGGGCTTGCCCCCCTACGAGCTCTAGACGGAGTGCTGCTGGAGGTGCGGGACGTGCAACGCACGGACTGTGCCAAAGGCATGGGTCGTAAGCTCGTACCACAAATGCAAAGGGCCTATCATTATGAAATCGGGTGGAACAAGTGGTTTGATTGCGTTACAAGGTGATACATCGTAGGTGTGAGTTCGAGCTGGAAAAAGTATGTCATACAATGGCCATATTGAAAATAGCTGCCAATGTCATCGGACGAACGGTTGATACAGAATGGGACAACACTTCCTTCTTAAACAACGCGAGTCCAGGGTTATTTCCAGTTCGCAAGGTCCTCCATCATGCCTTTGACTCCAGTGTCAGATGTCGAGTGCCAGTTGATGTCAACGAACACAACCGGTTGAGTGAATCCGCCCCCACCCCTGATGAAGCCCTGGCAATCATAGAGGTAAGCCATCGTCTGAGCGGCCTCAACGCCACGAGTAATCCTGAATACAGTTCGTTAATGAGCGGCTGAGGGGATGTAAGTGATACCCCACTTCTGATAATCCGCCGATGTCTTGCCAGCAGGTACTCCCCCGGTCTTCATGGCGTTGATCAAGTGCTGCCCTGTCTTGCTCTGCTGGAAGAACGCGCCATTAATCCATTCGGTGATCAATACGAAGCCATCCGAGGTCGTCGCCGTATCTAGGTTTGTGATGGTCGCCTCCAGGAGAAGTGGCGTCATATTCCCCATCGGAAGTAGGGCAGTCGACGCCTTATTGTAATAGGTCTGTAGCTTGGATAGTGGGGTACGTGTTCCAAAGACTTTCCACGCTTCCTGAGCTCCTTTCGTGTAGTGCCAGAGTCCAAGGCTCCCCCCTCCTCCACCGGCCTTCCAATCGTAAGGAGCAAGATTTTCATCCACTACCTTACCAGATCGCGTAAACTTGACTTGGATGTTCGGTTTAGCAAGGGTGGCTACTGGAAGAAAGTATCAGTCTCGGTGAGGACAGTTCTACTGATCGACGGTATTCTCACATTGGGAAACAGCCTCGCTATCATTTGTTACAACGCTGTTATCGGCCATCGTAGCTGCGAGGAAACTTTTCCTTACGGTCACTGGGGGAAGAAACCACGAAATTGTTGGCCTGATTCCCGTGAACACGATATTTATCTGGTCGTCAAAATGCCATCCGGCATTCAGAGTTGGCCGATGTAGCGCACACAGCTGACCTCTCTTTTCGAAGATCAACTGCCGAAAACCTGGCGTATGACTTCGCCTTCGAACAATGACAGGTGATTGCAAAACCTTAGCCTCTCAGGGTATTTTTTTCGCTCGGACATCGAATCCTAAATGGACTCGAGGCTCCACACCGCAACCGACGGGGTGGAACCGAACGACCGAAAAATGCCAAGCTTTGAGTATTCCCACCGGCCTGAGCTCTTGTGTCGTCGAATTCCGATCGAGTATACGAGAACATCTGACTCGGTATTGGATAATCCCACGAATCCCGTTCGTCCCGTTTGTTCCCTCAGTCCTGTACAGCCAAATAAGCATCAATATGTCAGTGCATAGATGGTCAACGGCCGTGTTAACTGCCTGCGATGCGCAACCTAGACATGCAAGCATTGAATCAGAAGCATCACAGCATCAGCATTTCGAAGATTTAAGTGCGGGCCAAATTTGATTCCAGAATGGGAAAGAATAAGCAAAATGTCCAATACTATTCGGGTGAAACTTTTTCTTTCGAATCTAGATTCCCATGTTGGCAGGCTTTTGTATCCTATTTGAAATTTAAGTGCCCTCAGAATTGTAATTGCCCACCCACATCCTCAGTTCATATTTCTAATTTGGAGCACTGTTTTTCTTGTGCTCAAAATGTCAATCCCCATTTGAAAGATAAAAGTTGTCCTGAATTGTATTGTTTATTTTGAATATTATATCCTATTCTGGAATGAGATTTAGACTACTTAAATTGTCAAAACCGATCCTTGCAGCAAACATTCGAGTTTATTACACTAGCCTCGAAATTGAAACATGATATTGTTCTCATCCAGCCAACCAGCGGCTCTGCATCTGATCCTCCCGGTGTTTTACTGCCATTGATAACACAGTTCTTGCAAAATCGTTGTGGGAGTCTTGTGTCACCAGCTGTTGGGAGGCTCTTAAATCAACTGTTTGGTATGAATCTGACAGCTTCAAGGACACCTCAGAGGGTGATTTTGCTGAGCATGGTCATCCAGTGGGTCTTTGTGCATGGCAGGGAAATGTATGAAATATACATGGCACTAATCATATCTTAGATTTGGACACCTCGTATCCTCCTAGTCTCCCGGAGGCAGACCAAAACCGAAGGAAGACAATCGTTCCTTCTATGGTCTGCTTTTGATCGCGCTATGCTATTTGTACCTCAGCCTTCGTCCTAATTTGGTTTGTGGGATTTGATGTACATGTCACGTTTTCCGTTTGTCATCTTGTAATCCGTATGGCTTTCGAATCTCGCCCACCTCCTGCAGTGTATAACTAGATGGCTCAAGTACCATTGACCCCTCAAACTCCGTATCCTGTCCATAATACTTTTTCACTGTCAGATGGACCTTGGATTCTAACTCCATTCATGTGTTTTTAGACAGGGATGGTGAGGGAAGGTTAACCCTCGATCTGTACA
>QLOK01044167.1:6181-23567 GCA_003313805.1 Tricholoma flavovirens | reverse complement strand
TGTCCCACCCCGAAAAGAACATTCCGAGGGCCATTCATTCAAGCATGGCCCTCGTTACAGTTGGTCATTTGTTATCGAGGTTAGTAGTGAGGACTGAATTTCGTATTGCAGTTGTTATTTCTCCTTGCAAATATCTCGTATTTCGTTGTTCTGGATGTGGTACGTGATTGTGATTTGATGATCTTCGGTTGTTTCATGGTGGTCAAGGATGTGGTTAGCCGCAGCAACTCAGTGGCTATGGACTTCGGGCGGGCTCTCTTTGGCTCTGTGGGGGGTACGACATTTGCCTTCATGGTTGCTTTCTCGTGTTTTGGTGCCTTGAACGGTGAGCCTTTCTTTATCTCTGTACTTCTACAAATACTTTGCTTACCGCACACACGATAGGCGCATTTTTTACGGGTTCACATCTAATCTATGCTGCCGGTCGAGAACGGTTTCTTCCCTCATTATTTGGGCGTCTCCATAAGACCCGAAAAACACCCCTGAACGCATCGCTTTTACAAGCTGCAGTCACAATTTGCTTTATTTTAGTTGGGGGTGGCTTCAGGTCATTAATAAACTTTGCTGTGGTGGCATCATGGCCCTTCTACTTTCTTACCGTGAGTCCCCATTGGTGCCAATGGTGGCCTATGTTCTCATATATATGTTTCAGGTTCTTGGGGTAGTTATTCTCCGTATTAAAGAACCTTCTTTGGAAAGGTGCGTCACTAATGGTTTGCAGCTAGTCGCAACTGTAAAGATCTATTTCTAGACCATACAAGACTTGGATCGTTACACCTCTAATCTTTTGTGGAGTAGGACATTTACCAAGAAGGCCTGCATTCGCTCACATTTGTTCTAGGTTGCTCTTTTCTTACTTTGCATGCCAGTAATTGCTGCTCCTTGGCAGGCCTTCGCCGTCCTAGGTCTGTTTCACCTTGTGTTCCACTTCTCCGACCCTTATGTATCAACTCAGGTTTTGTTCTTTCGGGTATCCCTGTTTATTATTTCACTCGGCAGACTGATGACGAGCGGCCTCGTATATTCTGTAAGCCTCCGTATCCACCAAACTCTGACAGTTATTTGAATGGGTTATATAGCCTGGGTCGCACAGTGTGTCCGTGGGATACGAGGGCGTGAACCGGTTGAAGATGGATGGGAACCGGTCGCCACTGAAGGCGATGAACCGATAGAGATGTTAGAAAGTAGGCCTCATAGATGACTTAGTATACCACACCGATGTATTGAATATTATACTTGCTCGGAGGTTTGTCGAGCACAGAACGGTAGTTTAAGTCCAAGTTGCCGGTTTTTATCCTGAATTCCTTATACATACAACATTTCTTCCACGACGTCGGCTTCGTTGATTTCCATCGCATTCAGGCCTTTGCGCCGAACTTGGCCTTCCTCGCCTTTTCTTGGCAGACTCACGATGTCAACAGACAGCACCGTCACTGTTCCGGATGGTTTTACGTTGCACACCGAAAACACTTCTCATATTCTTTTGTCTTCAAATGAAGCATTTCTAAATCCAGTACAAGAATTCAATCGGGATATCAGTGTTGCATGTATCAGAGTATGGAGCGAAGACATGGCCAAAGCGAAAGAAAGAGTGTGGGTAGCGAAAAGGGACAAGAAAAAACGCAAAGGTTTGTTCTGCGTGCCCGGTCGTCGGCATATCTCTATGACATTCTCATTCAGTACAGCAAAACATGGCAGAGGGTACCTCACGTATGGACGCGATCAGTGAGGGCTCAACCTTCGGTGACAATTCTGAAGCCAAAGGTGTCAAACCCCTTGAGGTGATTATCTTAGCCGATCCCTAGTGAAGCGTTCCGATCTTGACAGAACTTCAGCCCTATAAATTTGTCCTCCTCGAAGCATTGTCTGCCACGGGTCTGCGATCAATCCGCTATGCGAAAGAAATACCCCTCGTCAAGTCAGAAAGCCTTTAGATTCATGGACGATACTGTTATTCATCTCACACTAGATATATCATTGCCAATGATCTGTCCTCGTCTGCGACAGCTGCCATGAAACGGAACGTAGAACTCAATGGACTGGGCTCCAGCCCGGAGCAGTCTTCGGGAACGTCTGGAGGGCTTGCTGGGAAGGTCAGAATCAACGAAGGGGATGCATGGTAAGTTGCCTGCCCTGCAACAAAAATCTATAACGGATCTTCCTAGTGCTCTCATGTATACACATCGCGAGGAAAAGAGCCGGGTAGATGTTGTTGACCTGGATCCATATGGTACAGCAGCGCCATTTATCGATGCTGCAGTACAGTGCATTAAGGATGGAGGTGAGCGAGGATTATCTCACACTCATCTACTTGCCTCATTCCAACGTCCTTTCGTCAGGATTGTTGTGTGTTACTTGCACAGATCTTTCTGTCTTAGCCACCACGAATTATCCTGAAAAATGGCGAGTAACTCAACACTTGACGATCAATATATATTTATAACCATTTCTTTAGCTTCTCAAACTATGGTGGAGTGCCAGTGAAAGCGGAGTATTCCCATGAAGCTGTACGTGCCACATGCTTATATGACAGTTCGTTCTTTTGATTCATGATTCTAGGCACTCAGACTTGTTCTTCACTCACTTTCGACGTCAGCATCAAGACACGGACGCTACATCGAACCTTTGTTGTCGTTATCTATCGACTTCTATGTACGGATCTTTGTCCGTGTAAAAACATCCCCTTTCGAAGTCAAGAGAGTTCTGACGTTTGTCATTCGCAGTTTTGAGAATATATGGTCGTTTATTGATTCTTGCAATTTCTAGGAAAACTTCATTGTATTACATTTGTATATCGTGTCAATCCTTCTATGAACAACCGCTGGGGAAAGCGGTGGAGAAGAAGCACGAACCTTCAGGAAACGTTAACTATCTATTTAAGATTCACCATGGACCTTCTGTGGCGGACAAATGTCCTGAATGCGAATCAGTTCTACATGTATGTGTTATCGTGTTGTTTCACCTTCGCGATTGTGATAACTTTTGTGTAGGTAGCAGGGCCAATGTGGTCAGGACCGATACATGACAGCAAATTCGCTGCCAGTGTCCTTGAACACCTGGAATTAAATCAAGACAAGTACGGAACATCAACCCGCATGAAAGGCATGTTGACTGTCGCAAAAGAAGTTTGCAGTGCTACAATATAAGTCATGTCTATATTGTTGACATATATGATGCACAGGAACTCCATACATCTTTCTATTTTACACCTGCTAAAGTAGCTAGTTTTTTCCATTGTACAACCCCTGCGCTCGACGATGTGGCGTAAGTGAATGTGTTTGAAATTCTCACCATCCACTCATTCGTGCTGACAGGTCTGCTCTTTTGCACGCTGGATACCAAATTTCACGCTCTCATGCCTGTCCGGGCTCACTCAAGACTACAGCCACCCGTCAGGTCATACATAGTGTTTTTCGATCCTGGGTGAATCTCAATCCAGTAAAAATGGAGAATGTGTCCGACACATCTCCGACTCGGAGATTGTTAGGAAAGCCACAGAGGTCATACCTTCGATTTTATAGTTTAACAAACCTCTGACTGGTGACTATAGTTTTGAAGCCAATTTTAAAAGACATCCAGACTCTGTCACACCTTCTGGCAAAGTAAAACTTGTGAGGTACCAAGAAAATCCGACCAGTCATTGGGGGCCAGGCGTAAAAGCTACTTCCAGTGGTGGTTCAAAACGTAAGCGTGTACAGGAAGGCCATTAGAACATGCGTTCTCATTGTCTTGAGCGCCCTCCTTGAGTAACATGTACATTGATCCAAAAAAGTGTGACAAGCAGGTGGATAATAAGTAGGTACGAATAAAGAGCAAAGACGTCAGGTTACAGCCTCAACATGAGGTTTCTTAGCAAATTGTTGTGCAATCCATGGATGTTGTGAGAGTTCTGAGGCAGATGGCCGAGCTTCATGATTCGACTCAAACGTAAGCCGTAGGAAGTCTTGAGCATCGGTTGATATATCGGAGGGTATTGTCGGTTTTGCAGAGGAACCAATCTGTCAACAAGATAATGTCATAGTGCGTGGTAACTGATCCAAAAGTTCTTGCCTGATAAATAGCTTGCATCTGACTTAGTTGTGCCCAAGGATGGTCGCCCGTCAACATTTCGACAATCAAACAGCCAACACTCCAGATATCGGCTTTCTTCGTGTAAATGCTTTGCTTTACAACCTCAGGGGCCATCCAAAACACAGAACCTTGGAGAGAGGCTCGATTTACTCGATTGCCGGTTAAAAGATCTTTGGAACATGGTCACGAACATCCAGCAGGGAATAAGTGGCACTCACTATCGTCGACCTTCTTAGAGATTCCGAAATCGGATATTTTGATGCCTCCCTTGTTATCGACAAGGATGTTGGCGCCTTTGATGTCCCGATGTATGATATCTCGTTCATGCAAGTAATTCAGACCTTCCAGGATCTGACGAACGAAGTTCTTTACTAGAGTTTCTTCAAATGCACCATAGTTGCGAAGAAGAGCAGTGACAGATCCGCCTGGAACATATTCCAGGAAGATGTTGAGATACTCGTCGTCTATAGATGAGTCTTAGCATAGTATTAGCTGGAATCTGAACCTGATAAGATCTTAGCAACGAACAAAGATATTGCACAATGTTGACGTGCTGCAAGTTTTTCAACAGTTCGATCTCTCGTTCCAAGGCACTAAGCATGCTCTTCTTGCGTTCTTGGTTTGGGGCCGAACCAGTTGGGAGCTCAACTTGTTTGACGGCCATGAGAAGGCCACTTGATGCTTCCATGCCAAGATAGACTTTGCCAAAGGACCCCGCACCAATGAGCGCACCCTTAATCCACTTGTTCGCTAACAGATATTGATTTATTGAAATCTGCATCAAAGTCAGGCCGACACATACCTCCTCTCGAAGTGATTCTCTTAGGTTGATCGTCATCTTCATCGTCGACGTACGTAGCCTCTTCTTCTTCTTCCTCGCTATCCTCTTCTTCTTCGTTCATCGTATCCTCATCTATTTCGTCCTCTGAGTTAACCTGAGTCCAATCGTCCATATCAGAGCCATGGTCAACACTCATGCTTGCCCTCCGGCTCTCCACCTCAGCCGTAATCTCGTCGACCGTCATGAGGCTGGCGGTGTCAGAACGATCGCGCTTACTTCGCAACTCAGTCATGTAGCTCATGCGCCTAGAGGTGACAGAGAGTGCTCTTGAAGGGGGTCGGGAAGTGCGACGTCCTGTGATACTATCGAATGACTCAGAGAAGGACTCGCTAGCGGTCGGGATGGGAGGTAGGAGTTGTGGAGGAGCCATAGTTGAAGGGCCGGCGATATCATCTGGATGTAGTTCAACAGATCGACCATCGTCGGTTGAAAGTGACATACGCGGGATTTCTTCGCCTGGGCTGTCGCTCTCGGAATCACTAGATCCGGAATGATTTTCGGCTGGACGGGGGAATGGGATTGACGAAAATGAAGATCTCGTCGGGGAAACCGACGACCGCCTCTGTGAGCCCTGTGTACTGTTGCTGAACCTCGACGGTAGAGGATGACTATGCGACATTGTGCTATTTCGTTTCGAGGGACCCTGATTCGGTCGCAGCAGCATGCTATGTCGTGCCGTCCGCTCCAAAACCTTCTTCTCGATTGTAGGGAAAAACTCCGTGAGGTGGTTCGAGATGAGTTCGCTGGGAGGACGCTGCCCAAAGAAGTTGCGCAATTTTGATGGTCTTTTTGCGTCATGCACAGCTGGATTTGAGGCGCCAGACGTTGGTGATGGTGGATCTAGCGCTTTTTCCGGGTCGCTAACGCCCAGACCATTTAATATACTGATAGAACTGGCACGCTTAGTACTTTTGCTTGCAGGACTGGTGTTGAGGAATTTGCTTTGTGTAGGGGAGTTGCCACTTTTATCCTCATAACGTCTAGGTTTGGTCTTGCGGACTATCAGACCATGCTCGCGAGTTGGGTGGTCAGGTGAGGAGTGACATATGCTTAACAGTTCTGCCTCCGTTAGCAGTGGCCCTATATAGGATTAGGATCAACACATGAAAACCGCCAGGAAGAACATACCTTGCCCATCTTCTTGGCCCATACCAAGAGAGACACCCCAACCATCAATGCTGAGTCCGCTCTCTTCCACCTGACCGTAGTCCCCATCTGGGTCTATGCTTCTTGAGCCACCTTTGCCGAATTTCTTTAATACTTTCTCAAGAATTTCAACGCCTCCCGCACATGTTGCTATGTCAATAGTCGAGGAAAGACCTTCCTTAGGGAGAATGAATTTTACTAGCTTATGTCGCAGGGCATCCAGGGGCAGGGGAACACCGTTTGAGTTCGCAGTTGGATTAAATGAGCCGCGACCGACGGTATATGCCGCGTAAGGGGGTGAGGGCGTTCCTGGAGTTGACATATGGGTTAAAAAGGACTCTGCTATCGGGGACAAATTATGAGCTTGTTGCTGTATTCCCGTGGGTGCAAGTTGGGCAGTAGCGGTAGCATAAGGATGACTGTTGCTGGTTGAAGGTCGTGGAGGCAGCTTGTTCGCGAGGGTTGATCCAACAGGGGAATTAGGACCCAAAGAGCCGTTGCGGGCGTGGGTTGCTAGCGGCCTCGTTATACGGCCAACAAGGAGAGGAGAGGTCGACCGTGCAAGGAGTGGTTTTCCGCCCCCAGGATTTCCAGGACGTGGGTCGCTGGGTGTATGGCCTGTTCGACTGGGGCCGGGGGAAGGCGCAAGATGATCTCGCTGAGGGTGGTGGGACACCTGACTGACGTATGGAGGAGGTGGATCAGCTTGGGTGGGAGGTCTTCTATCGTTGGAACCTGCGGCATTTGGTGGTCGAGCAGGAGGACGATTTGTGGGTGGTGGAGGAGGTTTGCCTGGGGGAGGAGGAAGAGGAGGGAGGTTTGTTCTTGAAGTTGTGGATACGAGAGGATGTGAGCTGCTGGGAGTACTTGATGGCAGCGTGGATGGTTGAGTCGTCATGTTGGAGGGTAATGGAAGAGGACGGACGATAGGATTGGTGCCAGGCCTGTTGGCAGATTCAGGTTCAAGACGAGGTAGATCACCTCTGTTGATATTGGGGTTCAACTGCAAGGGTGCTGGTCTACCGCCTCGAGATGATGTACGCATGGTTGAGGTGGGATCTGGCCCATTGTTCTCCTGCGTAGCTGACGCTCTGTACTCCGTGCTCTGTTCCAACTTTGGGCGACTGACATCAATCAGGGAGGCGGTTAGAGGGCGCGAAGAACAACGGTGCCTCAATGCTTTCACTGCATTTATAATCCTAAGCCTGTCTCCAATACTAGTTATGCCCATCTCCTTCAACAGCTGCTGATCTAGCTCCAAAACGATGTCACCGCGAATATCATTCGCTTTGAAAGCAGCAGCATGATTTCCGCATTTGATGTCATTTAACCAACGGGCAACATGATTGTCCGACCAAGATCGGATGAAGTCTAAGTAGGGCATCCCTGAAGGTGGTTCAAGGATACTGTTGGAGTAGCTGGAGGTGGGAGTGGTAGGGAAGGGTGAGTGTTGTCCCCGTACACCTTGGTTAAGGTGAATGAAAGACCTAGACGGGGGTTGGGATGTTCCAGGAGAAACCGGGGGTGTCGGGGAACGGTCGAAATTGTGAAAGGCGTTGGCCGTCATGGTGGTGGCCATTTCACGACGACAAAGCTCGGCTTAGTCAGCTACAGCTGTAATATATATGTAGCTTCAGGATAGCTGCAATAAGTGTAGCCTTTGCAGTACTATCCGTCCGAGTCTGACAGTCGCGCTGTAGTTACAATCTTGTGGTGCTATGCATGCCATGCCACGCCACGTAAATGTCATGTTCGATCTCGTCGCTTGTTGCAAGTTTACGTAAATGTTATAAATATGCCTCGAGGACGGCGAGTGGGCGCCGCATATTTCCTCTTTACATCGTCTGTCCTTTCTCATCGTTGTCAATTCCTTTTTCTTGCTATGCGGATTCTCTCCGCCATTGCTACACTTGTAACTTTCCCCCTCTTCGTCTCTGCTTCTCCTTATCGTGATGACCTCGTTGACTATAACCTCAACGTTAACAAGAATGCAAATTCTCCCCTGGACTACGATACTTCTCCAAATACATCCGCATACACACCTTCGCCCGATAACTGGAGATCTTTCCCTACTTACAGTCTTTTACTAGACAAATTTGCAGATGGTGATCCTTCCAACAATGATTTCTTTGGAACCATGTATGAGTCCGACTGGCGGGAAACTCAGCTTCGTACTGGTGGTGACCTCAAGGGCCTGATCTCCCGACTAGACTACCTTCAGGGCATGGGCATCAAGATCATTTTCATATCCGGAACTCCCTTCTTGAATATGATCTGGCAAGCAGATAGTATGTTTTCATGCTAGCCCCCCCAACTCCTACGCTAACTCGCGCTAGGCTATTCCCCTCTTGATTTTTCGGTTATGGATCCACACTGGGGTACAATTTCCGACTGGCGGAATGCTGTACACGAGATTCATTCTCGCGGAATGTATCTTATGCTGGATTTCACAGTTGGGACCATGTCAGATTTAATTGGCTTTGCTGGGTAAGCCTCTTCCGCACTGTATCCGGCCCGAAAATTCATTCGCTTCATTAGGCACTTGAATACGAGTACGCCTTTTGACCTCAACGAGTATCAAGCCGTATGGAAAAATCCTCACTACATGCCCTGGAATTTTACACAATACCGTGACTTTGACGTAAGTTTAACTTGCCATGATCCTATAGGCTTATCAATAGACCATGTCTGTAGATTGGTAATGATCGCAATGCCTCTTGCGTCTTTCCTACCTTCTGGGCCGAGAATGGGCAAACCATCGCTGTTACTAGTGATGGCTGCATGGCGTCAGACTTTGACCAGTACGGAGACATGGAGGCTTTCGGTGTGCATCCCGATTGGCAACGTCAATTATCCAAATTTGCTTCGGTGCAGGATCGTCTTCGTGAATGGAAACCATCGGTACAAGCAAAACTTCAGGTCTTCTCCTGTATGGCAATCAAGGCTCTGGATTTTGATGCCATCCGTGTTGACAAGGCCACTCAAGTGACTGTAGATGCCCTAGCTGCGTGGGCTACGGCTACAAGAGCTTGCGCAGCCAAACTTGGGAAACAAAACTTCTTAATTACGGGCGAGGTCACTGGTGGAGATACATTCGGATCTCTGTATATGTAAGGTTTAATTACAATATTCTTGTTGCGTGAAACTCTAAACTCGTTCATGTCTCTAGCGGTCGTGGTCGTACTCCCGATAAGCTCCCTTCAGGATTTCTATCCGCCGCAAATGTGACACCAACTGATAATTTCTTCCTTCGCCCACAACATTCGAATTCTCTCGATGGCATTGCTTTCCATTATTCCATCTATCGCTCTCTGTCTCGATTTCTTGGAATGGATGGAAATCTGCAAGTTGCATACGACATTGACACCAATTTCGTCACAGCCTGGAATCAGATGTTCGTCAGCAACGATTTTTTGAATGCCAACACTGGGATAGTCGATCCTAGGCACTTGTATGGCACTACCAACTTTGATGTCTTCCGATGGCCTAGTTTAGATAACGGCACACAGCGTAGTGCATTGGCGACCTTTATCACGACCCTGGTTGTACCTGGTATTCCCCTCGTAAGTCGGCTACTCGTTGCCACGTTGCCGTCCTCTAATCTTTAAGCTTGAACAGCTGTTCTACGGCGAAGAGCAAAGCTTCTATCTCTTTGATAATGGAGCCTCCAATTATCTTTATGGGTACGCTACGCTTCGGATCATACAGCTCACACAGGCCTGATTAAACCACATATATCATAGGCGTCAAGCAATGATGGGTAATACAGCGTGGAAACGCCATGGATGCTATACTCTCGGCTCCCAGCAGTATTTTAACATGCCCCTCGAGAAGTCTCTTCTTGGCTGTTATGACGACTGGAATGCCCTCGATCACTTTGATCCTACAGCGGAAACTCGCCGAGTGTTCGCCCAATTTTTCCATCTCCGTACGGTCTATGCAGCATTGCAAGACGGCTTCAACCTCGTCCAGCGTGGCAACTGGACATATTTCATCGATCGGCCCGGTTCCAATAACACTGCTACGGAGATGGGTCTTTGGTCGGTTTCTAGGGCAGGAATACCAAACGTCCAGACTCTAAAGGGGAATTTCACTGACCAAGTCTGGCTACTCTATTCGAACGAGAACACCACAAAAACATACACCTTTGACTGCAAAGGAAAACTTTGGATTTCATCGCCTTACCAGTCTGATGTCCAAGTTCGAAATCTGTTCGCGCCTTACGAGATGTATGCATTGCAGCCGTCTCTGTCTTCGTTTTTCAATAATGGGACAGGACCTTACTTTGGCTGTTTACCCACCGTCACAATGGACGGCTACGGATTCAAAGCATTGGTCCCCGTGGAACAATGGACACCTCCACTTCCTGCCCTCACCAAATTCGTCCCAGGTCACGATCACCGCATTTTGGCCAACCCCACTGATGCGAACGCCACGACCGTCAACATCTCATTTGAATTTAATGTGGCGATGAATTGCGACAGCGTGACTAAAAGCCTATCTCTCAACATCTCTTCGTCAGGCCACGGGGAGGTTCCCAATATAAACAATGTTCAATGTGGAGATGTTCAAAACGCTAGTCCCTCCAAAGTTTCTGGAGCACCAGTTTCGGCTTGGGCATGGTCGGCAACATTGACCAATTTCCCAGACGGCGTGCTAACCCTTACACTGAATAACCCTGCCTCCCAGAACGGAAGTATGTCTACAGGGGTGCGTGTTCTGTGCTTATTGATCCGAAGAGCAAGCACATCTTAATCTTTATGTCAGGCCGTTGACCACCTCCTCTTACGGAAAGGTGCATCAGACAACGTCATGGTCTTCCCTGATTCGGATTACGACACGAACAACTCGTTCACTTCCTCGAACGGACAGTATACATTTGCTCATAAGGCATATGGTGCAGACCTGTTCAGATATTCCTGGAATTTCGGTCAGAACTGGACAACATGGCAAAATTGGGAAGATAACACAACCATGAATGCGAGCTTGTTTAACTCCGCCGCGAACTTTTGGCCAGGCCATCACGTCATGGTGCAATGTAAGAGTTGTGATGCGTATCTCCTCTCCACAACTGACATATAGTTAGATTGGAGTCAAGCGACGCTATCGGTGGGCCATATCATTCACGCAGACCATGGCTATACCGGACACCGACGACGTGTGCCACAATTCTTGGCCCGTGGTCCTTTTAACACCTGGGGCTTTGATAATGGTATCCCTTCTCTCATGACACAGAATGCGAACGGTAAATGGGAGCTGGAAATCATGGCGGCCTGGCCTACGTATGTTCAGCTGAATGTGTGGGGCTTCGATGACTACTACTACGGCGATGTCGATGGTGATGGCGTCATGGACCGCCTTCCACCCAACACTGTCGCTCCTAACTATCTCAATATGTCGGCTCCTCCTAGCCCTCATCTCGCCTGGTCTCTCCTCGTAGACGATTCTACCATGACATGGTCTCTACAACCTCGTGGACAAGCATCTGTTGGCGCAATCATGTACGCGTTGCTCTTGGCAATCCCTCTCATCACCGGCACACTTGCTGTCCTCGTTTTCATGTGGTCCTTCTACGGCATCAAGTATAACCGATTTGGGGTTAAGCCGAAGAATCACACGAATTATTTCCCTATCCTTGGCGCATTTGGCCGATCAACATCAGACCTGAAGGATACCGGATCACACATGACGGAAAAGGTATTTGGTCATAAACATAACACGGAGATAATTGGTTGGCCGGAAGACAAAAACAAGCGTCGCAAAGTATTAATTGCCACTTTGGAATACGAAATTATCGATTGGAAGCTCAAGGTGAAAATTGGCGGTCTCGGTGTCATGTCCAGTCTCATGGGGAAAGCCATGACTGATGTTGATCTTGTGTGGGTTGTCCCGAAAGTAAAGGATCTAGAATACCCAGCTGGCGAACCCGCTGAGCCTATCGAAGTCATCATCTTTGGAGAGCCATACCTCATCGAAGTTGAAACACACGTATTGGACAACATCACATATGTGCTTCTAGACAGTCCTGTGTTCCGTGCTCAAACCAAAGCCGACCCTTATCCTGCTCGCATGGATGACCTGAGCTCCGCCATCTTCTATTCCACATGGAATCAAGCCATCGCTGCCACCATCCGTCGCTCCCCCACTATTGACATATACCACATCAACGATTACCATGGCGCACTGGCCGGTATTTATCTTCTTCCGAAGGTGATCCCCGTCTGCCTCTCTCTCCATAATGCCGAATTCCAGGGCCTCTGGCCTCTTCGTACCAAAGAAGAGATGAAGGAAGTCTGTTCAGCTTTCAACATTAGCAAAGAGCATTGCACCAAATACGTTCAGTTCGGAAATACGTTCAATTTGTTGCATGCCGCCGCTTCTTTCATCAGTGTTCACCAGAAAAGTGTTGGTGTGGCTGGTGTTTCTGACAAGTACGGTAAACGAAGTTGGGCGCGGTATCCCGCATTGTGGACTCTTAAGCACGTCGATTCACTCCCCAATCCAGACCCGACTGACATCGAGGCCTTGGACGAGAAACCAGTGGAAGTTCGTAATGTTCAAATTGATGAAGCTGCGGAGGCTGCTCGGCCAGAGCTCAAGAGACAAGCTCAAGAATGGGCTGGAATCAAACAAGATCCTAGTTCTGATTTGTTTGTGTTCGTAGGTCGATGGTCGAAACAAAAAGGTGTAGACCTAATCGCCGATGTGATGCCATCCCTGTACGTTGTTTCAGTAGGACCCACGTGGCATGACTAACCAAATGCTCTTCCAGACTGGAAAAACGTCCCAGCATTCAACTTATTGCCGTCGGTCCCGTCATTGATCTGTACGGCCGATTTGCTGCAGAAAAACTAGCTCGATTGATGGAGTTACATCCGGACCGTGTCTATTCTAAGCCCGAATTTACCAGCCTGCCACCCTACCTCTTCAGCGGTGCCGATTTCGCATTGATTCCGTCTCGAGATGAGCCTTTTGGTCTTGTTGCCGTCGAATTTGGAAGGAAAGGTGCACTTGGTGTTGGGAGTCGTCTAGGTGGCCTTGGACTGATGCCTGGTTGGGTGCGTGTACCCTTCCTCCGTCTCGTTGCGCCGCTGATCTCTTTCGTTAAAAGTGGTATCCTGTGGAGTCAAGTGCAACGGCGCACATGCTGTCACAATTGACAAAAACAATCAAAATGGCCCTTAAATCGACGGAAGAAGAACGTGCCATTCTCCGTGCACGATCCGCACTCCAACGATTCCCTGTAGTAGAATGGCGCCAGCGGATGGAAGATTTCCACAAGCGAAGTATAACCACCAGCCGTGGCCTTGCCGGTGCCAACGCTTGGCAGGAATCCGACTGTAATGGTGGAACTGTCCATCCAATCGGCGAGTCGGAAGATTGGAATCCGGTCGCTCAACCACATCCCACACAACCTGACTGGGATAGTCGGAGTGTCAATGAATACGCGCAAGCACATATTCCAAATTCTCCAGCACATTGGAGTCAAGAGACCTTAGCTCCAGGCGTAGACAGCCCGGGCACTCCGGTTGTAGAAGGGGGACCCGATTACTTTGATCCAAGGGTCAGCGCACCAAGCCAGCCACAGGGCTATAACGGTTTTTTGGAACGAGCCAATCGTGCGATAGCAAAGGACCACCGGAATGCTCCTGATCCCTTTATAGATGGTGGTTTGGCGCCAAGTCGACCGTTTGGTGCTCACTCCCGAGTCTCGTCCGTCGAATCGATCTCTTCGATTGTGGATGAGAAGTCAAACTCCCCTTTGAATAAAGCCATGGCTTCGGTGAGCCTTGAATCTCTTGTTTTCCGTTACTGGATTACTGATTGCTTATTCCGCAGTTCACTGACGCAGATGGTGGCGTTGCTTCCGAATTTGTTCAGAAACTTCAATCGCTTGACGCGAAGAACTCGGAACATGAACTGTCCATCGAAAAGTTTTTGGTCAAAAGTGAAGAAGCATTCTTTGGCAAGGTTCGCAAGGATAAGCTCTCCAGCGCTGCTAGTGTAAGATCATCTATGCGTGACTCTGTGTGGGGAGCACCATCTTCTTTGTATTCTCGGCCAGATTGTATGTCATGCAATTTCCTACTCTCTGAATTATCTAACGTATACGTAGCGCCCAACACCCAAGCCTTCTCCGGCGTAGATTACGATGACTCCCGACATGAAGCAGGCCAGCCTGAGGTGGTGATGACCAGATTACAAGTAGCGATGTCTCGAGAAATCGGAGGTTGGCCGTTGTACACAATTGTCATTGCCGCGGGACAAGTACGTATCTATTCCAATACTCCCTTGAAGTTATATCCTGACCACAATCTAGATGTTGAGCGCCACGAGTTTCCAGATCACTCTGTTGACTGGCCGAAACTGGCAAGATGACGTTCAGCTGTATGTTTTGGGAGGCGTTTTCCTAGCGGCATCTGCTGTCTGGTATCCCTTGTTCAGGCTCAGGCCCTCTGTATATGTGCTCTCTGCGCCTTGGGTATTCTTCGGTCTTGCGTTCTTGTTAATTGGCCTTCCGTCTGTTTCAAGCGCTCTGGTTCCGGCTCATAGAGCATTGGGGAGTGTCGCTACTTGGTCGTACGCGATCGCCTCCGCTGCGGCGTTCCTTTTCTTCGGTCTCAATTTTGGTGAAGAAGCTGTACGTCGAGAATACTTTTTTATTCCTTCAGGACACTCAATTTGTCATCCAGGGTGCTGCTACTGAAGTTTGGACGTTGAGAGCCTGCGTGGTCCAAGGCTCACAGCAAATTTGGGTTGCTGCCCTCTGGTTCTGGGGATACACCTTGAATGGAAGGAAAGACGATTTCATTGCCCCTTGGTGGATTGTTCTTATTCTCTGGCCGCTTGCTATCATGAGTTTTGTGTTCGCATATGTTATGCTTTATGGCTTGCCAGGTGGGTGTAACACTGGGCGTCTGCGTTAAGTCTCGCTAATGAATACCATCAGAGTACTACCGTCAAACGCCTCCTAAAGTGCCGCACTTTTTGAAAACCTTGCTTCGCAGGAAGCTTGTCCTCTGGTTCCTTGCATCCGAGATATTACGTGACTATTGGCTGAGTGGTGTAAGTCCCCATGGCTATTGAGTATTGGCATGCCTTCATTGCCCTTCTTTTAGCCTTACGGTCGCAATTGGACCTTCCTTTGGAGTGTGCCCATACCCAAGTGGCAAATTCTTGTTCTTATCGTCGTGTTTTTCGTTGGTGTCTGGGCAGCCATGTTGTTGGTGTTGACACACTTTAGCAAGACCCATACATGGCTACTTCCCGTATTCGCTGTTGGTCTTGGAGCTCCCCGATGGTGTCAGGTATTGCACACGACACCTTCAGCTGGCTTGATCACTAAACACATTTTCTTCCGTTCCAGATGTTGTGGGGTACCTCATCGCTTGCATTGTACATTCCTTGGGCTGGATCCGGTGGACCGTACCTTGGCATCTCCTTGTGGCTCTGGCTGGGCGTTTTGGATGCAATACAGGGTGTCGGGCTGGGCATGATCTTGCTCCAGGTATGAGTTACGTTCAGGACTATTGGAACTTGCTCAATCCGTTTAGACATTATCCCGTCTTCACGTCTGTGCCACTCTTGCCTTCTCGCAGATAATTGGCTCGATCTGTGTCATGGTCGCTCGTGCAACGGCTCCCAACCGTGTCGGACCTGGGTCCGTGTTCCCGGATGCCGCCAAATGGGACTTCAGTCAGGGTTTAGCAGGTCAGCCCTTTTATCTCCCCCTCATACAGTCTGGTGGATCACTTCTACACCACTAGGGAGTCCGATGGCTTTACCTCTGTTCTGGATCGCCCTCATTAGCCAGCTCATAATCGTGTGGGGTTATTTCTGGTTCTACCGCAAAGAACAATTGGGTATGTAACACCAGACTTTCTTGGGCTTGTCATAGCTGACTTTCACCACTACAGCTCGTCCGTAGTCTCGGTTGTGGATTTTATATCATTGAACTATGTTTTTATCATTAAATAACTGGAACTGACTGATGAATGGACTCGACTCGGGTTATTGGATTTGTTAGTAGCGTTAGACATCATCTTGTTACCAGGTAATCAATAGACTGCAATATATTTGTTAATAAACGGACCTTAATAGTTGACACTGGACTAATAGTAATGTGCCTCCGATGTCGGAACGCCCTTCTGGAGGACATCTGGGTTTAACCCAGATTTTCTGGGCCCGAAATGCAGGTTTCCTCAAAGTCTTAAAAGGCATGTGATGTTGAAATCTTGGGATGCAGAGCATAACAGGATTGCCCAGAAATTCTGAAAATATTTGGGGAAGTAGAGAATATGTATGTCAATGTCATAGAATTGTGTTAGTAACTACTTGGTAAAAACCCTTGGTGGCCCACTTCATGGTCATCTCCAAACTTGTGGCCCATGGTTGGAAGTTGCAGTCGGGAAAAAACTTTTAACCCGCCTCGCGAGTGGTTTCAGTGGAGCAAGAGGTCTCACTGGCAGATCGGTTGATTATGGATGTCGTCAGGTCTGGTCTGGTGTCGGCTCCTATCGAGGCTTCTCCCAAGATCAAATCGGCAAATGGGCTGGCATCAGCCAAACCTTCGAGTACTCAAACCACTGCCATGTCCCTCCAAAATACACATGTACCCAGAATCTGAATAGTAATCTATGTAACACTAATAGATTTTTGTTCTATATTATCTGTTAAGACTATCAAAAGACTATCCCATACATCAGTGAATTTAGGATTTTCTGTCAGTACAGTACAGACCCCTTGTAACGCATCAAAGACGTTAAAAAAGTATAATTATTACAGTGAGAGTTACAAGATTTGGTAGGTCCATGTATACCACAGTCACATTCCCGAAACTTAGCTAGTTGATTGCTGTTGAAGGGAGAGGGAGTAAATGTGAAGCGTAGTAACAGATGCTCATTCTGGTTATTAATGTTATAGAAACAAATAAAAAGTATTACTTGCGGTAAAGTTGATTTAATCAGCGTGAAGTTGCAAGGAGTTGTAAATTAACTTGTAAGGCCCTTGCGATTTGAAGTGGGCGACTGTTTTGGCCATCGGTTCCAGAGCTGCCAGAGAAGATGGATGTGCCATAGCTGTCTCACATAGTGATTGACAGCTACTAATTTCAGTTATAGGCAGAAAATACACCTAATGATATCATCCATCAGTTGGAAAACAAACAGGTCGAGAGGAAGATGACTCGAGAAATGATAACATTTAGTAGTGTCGTGTCCATCGCAGCCCTATTGGCAAAACATCTGGTGTTGTTGACTTCGGGAGGATGGTGGCTAAACTCTGAGTCATGCCATCGGTAAGGATTCTGCGACTAAAATACATTGGAAA
>QLOK01044163.1:0-11829 GCA_003313805.1 Tricholoma flavovirens | reverse complement strand
ACATAGCAAGTAGAGTAGGTCAGTAACAGTAAGAGTGAGTAAAAAAATTATAAATCCAGTAAGCAGTTAAGAAAAATGTAACAAGGTTGGCATAACATGTCAAGTCAATGTTTTGCCAATCAAAATCTCAGAAACCATCTGATTGCAGAGCAGCACATGTATGATGCAGAGGAGCAGGCAGTGTTGGCAGCAGAGCATGACCACCACTTTAATCCAGACCAGAGAGCCATCTTTCAAGAGATCTTGCAGGCTGTCAATAACAAGACTGGCCAGACCTTCTTTCTCCATGGTCCCAGTGGCACAGGCAAAACCTATGTCTACAACACCCTCTGCTACAGGCTACATTCTCAGGGCAAGATCATCATTTGCATCACATCATCTGGCATCGCTGCCCTTTTGCTCAAAGGTGGCCAGACTTCCCATTCCCGTTTCAATATTCCTATCAGCATCCATGAGTCTTCCACCTGTTCAATCTCCAAGGGGTCAAATCTTGCCAAACTGCTGAAGGAGACAGACTTGATCATCTGGGATGAGGCCCCTATGCAGTATCGTCACATACATGAAGCCATTGACCGCTCACTGAGGGACGTCTGTGAATCCAATCAGCCATTCAGTGGCATTTCAGTTGTTTTTGGAGGGGACTTTCACCAGATCCTGCCAGTGATGGAAGGGGGCACACAACCTCAAATTGTGGGTGCTTCATTGAAGTGCTCTGCTCTTTGGCACAATATCAAGATCCTTCATCTCAAAATCAACATGCAATTGAACATCAACAACCTGGAGGAGCGCGAGTTTGCAAAGTGGCAGTTGGAGATCGGAAAGGGTGGTCATACAGATGACAACAGCAACATCACTCTTCCTCATCACTTCAAGTGAAAACACTATCTCATCCCTTACTGACACCATCTATCCTGGAATCAATGATCCCCTTCAGCACTCAGACAAATACTTTTCACAATGGGTCATTCTTGCATGCTGGAACAATGATGTGGACAATCTGAACCATCATGTTCTTCACAAGTTTCCTGGCCAGGAATGGGTCTTTCGCAGTGCAGATTCAGTTATAAATGATGGAAATGAAGATTTGCTGTATCCAGCAGAATATCTGAATTCAATCAACTGCTCTGGTCTACCTCTTGCACACTTAGCACTGAAGGTTGGATGTCCAATCATGGTCCTTCGGAATCCCAATCTGTCTGTAGGAGTGTGCAATGGAAGCAGAGGAATATTGACATGCATCAGAAATCGGGTGTTGGAGGTGATGTTGATTACTGGGGATCATGCTGGAGAGAAAATCTTCATTCCACAGATGCGACTGCAGCCAATCAAGGGACAGCTGCCTTTTAAATTCTCACAACTGCAGTTTCCAGTTCGGTTGTCATTTTCCATGACCATCAACACGTGGGATTGGATTTACGGAGCACTGTGTTTACACATGGGCAGTTCTATGTTGCAGTATCATGAGTCAAGTCTGTGCACAACATCAAGGTCATTTGGGCAAGTACAAGTGAATTAGCTTGCACCAAAAATATTTTATATAATGAAGTACTATTACATAACATATAGAATATTATACATGGACCTAAGTATTGAGATAAACAATAAAACACGCGTGCCGGAGGCACGATTCTTAACCTTGTCCATAATAAAGGGAGAGTGGTAACGTAAGCACCGCATTTGGAGCACCAAGAGCGCCGCATGGGGATGCCAAGAGTGCTGTTTTGGGATGATGAATAATACTGACTAAGCGGTGGGGGTGTGTCGCACTTTACTGTGCTGCGAAAATGCTGACTAAGCGAACCCGGTGAGTTGAACAAAATGCAAAAACCTGGGCACGGCCCCAGTGGCAATCTAATATTAGTGTAGCTACAAACGTTACTGTGCTGCGAAAGTCCTGACTAAGCAAACCCGGTGAGCTCAACAAAATGCAAAAACCTGGGCATGGCCCCAATGGCAATCTAATATTAGTGTAGCTACATAACAATTGAGTAAAAAACTGAGTAACATTGTCTGTAAGCAATGTAAGAAAACAGCTGGACGCAATGTAAGAAATATCTGCTGAGTGAAAAACTAAAACTGTATATGAAGTGCACCATTCCGACATTAAAGCTACTGAGTGATAAATTGAGAAAAAATCAAATCAGTAAAACATGTTCTGTAACAACATAGCAAGTAGAGTAGGTCAGTAACAGTCAGAGTGAGTAAAAAAATTGTAAATCTAGTAAGCAGGTAAGAAAAATGTAACAAGGTTGGCATAAATTCAAGTCAGTAAAACATGTATCAAGTTGGTACAGAAAATCTGCAACAATGACAAATACAATTATAACTGAGTAACATTGTCTGTAAGACAGCCTGTAAGCAATGTAAGAAAACAGCCTGACACAATGTAAGAAATATCTGCTAAGTGAAAAACTAAAACTGTATATGAAGTGCACCATTCCGACATTAAATCTACTGAGTGAAAAATTGAGAAAAAATCAAGTCAGTAAAACATGTTCTGTAACAACATAGCAAGTAGAGTAGGTCAATAACAGTAAGAGTGAGTAAAAAAATTGTAGATCCAGTAAGCAGGTAAGAAAAATGTAACAAGGTTGGCATAACATGTCAAGTCAATGCTCTGCCAATCAAAAGCAATGTAAGAAAATTGCCTACACTGCTGAGTGAAAAACTTTACTGTGCTGCGAAAATCCTGACTAAGCAAACCCGGTGAGCTCAACACAATGCAAAAACCTGGGCACAGCCCCAGTGGCAATCTAACATTAGTGTAGCTACATACCAAATACAATTATTTCACTATTGAGCAAGAAACTGAGTAATGTAAGCTGTAAGACAGCCTGTAAGCAATGTAGTAGGCAATGTAAGAAATAACTGCCAAGTGAAAAACTAAAACTGTATACAAAGTGCACCATTCCAACATTTAATCTACTAAGTGAACAATTGAGGAAAAATCAAGTCAGTAAAACATGTTCTATAACAACATAGCAAGTAGAGTAGGTCAGTAAAAGTAAGAGTGAGTAAAAAAATTGTAAAACCAGTAAGCAGGTAAGAAAAATGTAACAAGGTTGGCATAACATGTCAAGTCAATGTTTTGCCAATCAAAATCTGGGAATCCGTCTGATTGCAGAGCAGTGCATGTACAATGCAGAGGAGCAGGCAGTATTGGCAGCAGAGCACAACCACTGCTTCAATCCAGACCAGAGAGCCATCTTTCAAGAGATCTTGCAGGCTGTCAATAACAAGATTGGCCAGTCCTTTCTTCTCCATGGTCCCAGTGGCACAGGCAAAACCTATGTCTACAACACCCCCTGCTACAGGCTAAGTTCTCAGGGCAAGATCGTGATTTGCATTGCATCATCTGGCATCGCTGCCCTTTTGCTCAAAGGTGGCCAGACTTCCCATTCCCATTTCAATATTCCTATCAACATCCATGAGTCTTCCACCTGTTCAATCTCCAACGGGTCAAATCTTGCCAAACTGCTCAAGAAGACTTGATCATCTGGGATGCGGCCCCTATGAAGCATCGTCACATACATGAAGCCATTGACCGCTCACTGAGGGATGTCTGTGAATCCAATCAGCCATTTGGTGGCATCTCAGTTGTTTTTGGAGGCGACTTTCACCAGATCCTGCCAGTCATGGAAGGGGGCACATGACCTCAAATTGTGGGTGCTTCATTGCAGCGCTCTGCTCTTTGGCAAAATATCAAGATCCTTCATCTCAAAATCACCATGCGATTGAACATCAACCACCTGGAGGAGCGGCAGCTGGAGGTCGGAAGGGGCAGTCATACAGATGACAACAGCAATATCACTCTTACTCATCACTTCAAGTGCCCTGAAAACACTGTCTCATCCCTTACCGACACCATCTATCCTGGAATCAATGATCCCCTTCAGCACTCGGACAAATACTTTTCACAACGGGTCATTCTCGCATGATCATGTTCTTCACAAGTTTCCTGGCCAGGAACGGGTCTTTCACAGTGCAGATTCAGTTATAAATGATGGAAATGAAGATTTGCTGTATCCAGCAGAATATCTGAATTCAATCAACTACTCCGGTCTACCTTATGCACACTTAGCACTGAAGGTTGGATGTCCAATCATGGTCCTTCGGAATCTCAATCTGTCTGGAGGAGTGTGCAATGGAAGCAGAGGAATATTGACACGTATCAGAAATTGGGTGTTGGAGGTGAGGTTGATTACTGGGGATCATGCTGGAGAGAAAATCTTCATTCCACGGATGCGACTGCAATGACTGCAGGTTCCAGTTCAGTTGTCATTTTCCATGACCATCAACATGTGGGATTGGATTTAGGGAGCGCTGCATTTACACATGGGCAGTTCTATGTTGCAGCATCATGAGTCAAGTCTGTGCACAACATCAAGGCCATTTGGGCAAGTACAAGTGAATTAGCTTGCACCAAAAATATAAGTACTATTAGATACTAATTATTGAGATAAACAATAAAACACGCATGCTGGAGGCACGATTCTTAACCTTGTCAGTACTAAAGGGAGAGTGGTAACATAAGCGCCGCATTTGGAGCGCCAAGAGCACTGCATGGGGATGCCAAGAGTGCTGTTTTGGGATGATGAGTAATAATATGACTAAGCAGTGGGGGTGTGTCACATTTACTGGGCTGTGAAAATGCTGACTAAGCGAACCCGGTGAGTTGAACAAAATGCAAAAACCTGGGCACGGCCTGAGTGGCAATCTAAAATTGGTGTAGCTACATAACAAATACAATATTTCACTATTGAGTAAGAAACTGAGTAACATTACTGTGCTGCGAAAATCCTGACTAAGCGAATCCGGTGAGCTGAACAAAATGCAAAAACTTGGGCATGGCCCCAGTGGCAATCTAATATTAGTGTAGCTACAAATGTTATTGTGCTGCGAAAATCCTGACTAAGCAAACCCTGTGAGTTCAACAAAATGCAAAAACCTGGGCATGGCCCCAGTGGCAATCCTATATTAGTGTAGCTACATAACAATTGAGTAAGAAACTGAGTAACATTGTCTGTAAGCAATGTAAGAAAACAGCCTGAGGCAATGTAAGAAATATCTGCCAAGTGAAAAACTAAAACTGTATATGAAGTGCACCATTCTGACATTAAATCAACTGAGTGAAAAATTGAGAAACAATCAAGTCAGTAAAACATGTATCAAGTTGGTAAGGAAAATCTGTAATGACATAGCAAGTAGAGTAGGTCAGTAACAAAGCAAGAAATATCTGCTGGGTGAAAAACTAAAACTGTATATGAAGTGCACCATTCCAACATTAAATCTACTGAGTGAAAAATTGAGAAAAAATCAAGTCAGTAAAACATGTTCTGTAACAACATAGCAAGTAGAAAACCAAGTGTTGGAGATTAGGTTGATCACTGGAGAGCATGCTGTAGAGAAGGTGTTTATTCCACAGATCTGACCGCAGCGTATTGAAGGACAACTGCCATTTACACTCTGTCAACTGCAAATTCTACTTCAACTTTGCTTTTCCAGGTCAATCAAAAAGTCTCAAGGGCAGTCTGTTTTGCATGTCAGATTGGATTTCAGGAGTGCAATGTTTATACATGGGAAGTTCTATGTGGCAGTATCACAGGTTTGGTCAGTGCACAAGTGAGGTGGGATGAACTGAAAACATTGTGTATAATGAAGTACTGATTGATTGATGTATATATCGAGTTGATGTAAATGACATTTATAAAACACCCATGATTCCAAGGGGCTGAAGGTCCCAAAGAACTATCTAATTGAGTAAAGGACATTTGTAAAACAACTGTCTCATTGATAAATGTATGCTACAAGCTCTAGATGGAGTGCTAAGTACTAAAAATGTACATAATGAGTTGCATATGATGTCCCTGGGTGTGTTGAAGAATTGAGTATGGCAGGCACATAATTCCCTGTGTGTGTTGTCTCACTGGGTGGAGCGTCCCAACAAGCTGGAGAAATGTGCTGTAGGCACAAGAGGAGCAACACGAGCCAAGTGCCAGAGGCATGTTCAATATAGATATAATGTAGATAATGACTTGTGACACATACCCAGATTTAATGTACATAATGACTTATGACACATAGCCAGATTTAATGTACATAATGACTTATGACACATACAGGCAGAAATAAATTACTGGGATGAACATAAAACAAATTACTGGGATCAAAAATACCACACACGTGCTGTAGGCACGATTCTTAACCATGTCCATAAGTAAAGGAGGATGGTAACATAAGCGCCAAGGGCACCTGAAAAAGGAAATCTGACTAAGGCTGACTAAAATTTGAGAATGTGCTTTGCTGGCTGCTTTTTCTCTCATTTTCTGGGCTCCCCCATCACTCTTTCTTCTGGGCTCTTTTCCAGTAGCTGTCTGTCTGTGTTCCTAAGAGATCCAGTAGTGGGGCTCTTCAATCCATCCATCCTTCTGGGCTTCTCTTTGTGTGTTTTTGATGGATCCAGCAGTGGGCTCTTTCATCCATCCATTTCTTCTGGGCTCTTTTCCAGTGGGGGTGCATCTGTGTTCTTGAGGGATCCAGTAGACCAAGGTGAAGCCCTGTGAAGTCCTACCTCCCTGGCTTCTTCTTTTCAACAAAGGAGTGTCTGCCAGTTGCTTTTTTGGACCTCTCTCAGGGCACAGTGTGCAGGGAGATTGGGCTGGCAGGTCTACAGTTACCTCCCCTTCCTCTTTCAGAGGGAGTAGCTCCACTTTCAACTGCCGCTGTTACCACCGATTTCACTGCTTCTTTTTCAAAGAATCTCACATCATTGCTGCAGTAAAAGAGCTCTCCCGCTCCCCACTTTCAAAGTTTGTTTTTGCTGGACCCCCAAAATGTATGTTTGCTGTATTGCTTCATCAATGTGGAAGAGGATCTGACAGTCATTTCAGGCAACAGACTCCTCCCAGCTCTCCTCAACATGCTCAAACTGCCACTCAACAGAATGAACGAGATCAACGAATTCTGGATAGTCCTGTCCATCATCGCACTCCACATCATGTCCGCATGCAGCGTATGGCCCAGCCTCCACCCCCACCACTGCACCTTCCTCTGAATCATAATCTGGTTGCTGCTGCCCTGGTTGCACCAGTATATAATCATCTCCCTGCTCATTTGGCACAGCAGTTGGCTGCCTTGCCTCCTTTTCCACAATGTGGCAGAGGTCATGGCAGAGGTTGTGGCAGAGCTGCTACTGCTCCTGTGCCTCCTGCTCCTATGCCTCTTATTAACGATCCTGTCCCACATCATTATAACCATCTCCCTGCTCATTTGGCACAGCAGTTGGCTGCTTTGCCTCCACTGGGTCGAGGCCGTGGTATAGCTCCTGCTCCTGCTCCTCAACCAATTCCATTTGCAAATCTGGCTGCCCAATATGCCGCTCTTCCACCTCTTCCACCTGCTGTATATTGGATTTCAAATATATGTATTATTATGTCTTAAAATTGACCATGATGGATTATTATAGCCAGCTCATCCTCCTGTGTTTGTTCTTGATATGCAAGTTGCTCTAGACCCTCCTGATGTAAGTGATGGTTTATTGTTTTTTCTTAAAAGAGTTTTTACTGAGATATATCTATCAATGTAGAATGCTCCACCTCCAGCTCCACCTGATCCACTTGGGCAAATAATGCTGCCACCGTCACCACCACCACCATCACCATCACCACCACCACCACCATCACTGCCACCGCCACTGCCATCACCACCACCGCCATCACCATCACCACCACAACCACAACCACAATTACTGTTGCCTCCTGCACATCGGCCCTTTGATCCAAATTGGCCTGTTCACTTCCTTGCATGCATGGATGTTGAGTGTCCAAGCTGCCATGTTTTGCATTGGATGGCTGAATGTCTCACAAAGTCCTCCAACATTCGTCCCAAGTTTGGCACATGCTGTCTCAGTGGAAAGATCAACTTGCCCCCTCTTCATCATCCTCCTCCTGAACTCATGCAGCTGCTTGCGAGTCAAGATCGAATCTCCAAGAATTTCTGGGATCATATCTGCACCTACAACAATGCTCTTGCAATGACTTCTATTGGCCGCAAGGTTGATGAGTCTATCAATGATGGTGATGGTCCTTATGTTTTTAGGCTGCATGGCAAGCTATCTCATAAGAGTGGATCTCTGCTTCCACCTGAGGGGCAACCTCCAGTCTATGCGCAGCTGTACATCTATGATCCAGCTGATGCTGTCAACTTTTGGATGGCCAACAGGTGGAACTCCCAGCTCAATCATCAGACCTTGGTCACACCTCAGGACATGCTCCACTGCCATCATCCTGCAGTGCAGCTATACAAGCAGGCCCATGAGCTTACCAGGAACATGCCTCCAGAGCAGCAGTGCAAGATCACTTTGCGCTTTGAGGAACACTGTGACTGTCGCCACTACAATCTCCCTACCGCTGCCACTAATGAGATCGCTGTTATCCTTCCTGGTGATGGTGATCAGCCAGAGGCAGTTCGTGACATCGTTCTCTACCACAGATATGGTCCTCCTCTTCAGCGCATCACCAATTTGCATCCCCTTTATCCTGCTCTTCACTATGTCCTGCTGTTTCCTACTGGCCAGCTTCAGTGGTATCCCCACATCGAATACACCCCCGTTGCCAATGCTGATGCCAACAATCAGGAGGATGGTGCTGATGGCTCAAGAAGATGCAAGATGGTTTCAAAATCCGAGTTCTACCGTTATCATCTCCATCCTTGACCACCTGCCATTGAGTCTCAGCACATCTTCTTGACAGAAAATCTCTTTCAGGAGTTTATCTGCTATCAGTGGGCAACATCAGAGCAGGAGAGGCTGCGCTTCATCATGCTGAATCAGGATACCATTCGGGGTGAGGTGTACTCTGGCCTGGCAGATGCTGTGGCTGCCAACATCAATGCTCATCTTGAGTCTCTGGGTTGGAGGATCATCTTGCCATCTTCTTTTGCAGGGAGCATACGTCAGATGCACCAGCTTCTCCAGGATGCATTGGCCATCAACCACTACTTCAAGGGCACTGATCTCTTCCTCACCATGACTGCAAACCCTGCCTGGCCTGAGATCCAGAATGAGCTTCTCCCAGGTCAGGATGCAGCTGATCGCCCTGATTTGGTCATCCGCACCTTTGATGCAAAGCAGAAGCAGCTCATCAAGGACATAGAGGATGGCATCTTTGGAAAGGCTCTCGCATATGTGTTTGTCATCAAGTTTCAGAAGCATGGTCTTCCTCACATGCACTGCATCATATTCCTCGACCAAGACTCCAAGCTCCGCACCCCTCAGCAGATTGACAGCCTTCTCTCTTCCGAGTTTCCTGTTGACAATCCTGAGCTTCTCGAGTTGGTCAAGAAGTACATGGTCCACAAGCCTTGCGGTGCTGCCAACAGCAATCCTGATGCTCCCCGTCTGAAGGATGGCTGATGCTCCAAGAACTTTCCCAAGTCCTTCAGAGATCAGACCACCATTTCTGAGGATGTCTATGCCTCCACCAGACATCATGACACTGGACAGACACATGAAGTTCATGGAAAGCAGGTCGACAATCACTGGGTCATCACTTATTGCACCTATCTCATCTGGAAGTATCGTTGCCATATCAATATCGAGTCCATTGCATCCATCAAGGCCATCAAATACATCTACAAGTATGTCTACAAGGGCCATGATCGTATCACCATGCACTTTGGTACTTGCAACGATGAGGTCAAACAGTATCTCGATGCTCGCTATATCTCAGCCTGTGAGAGCATGTGGTGCCTCTTCCACTTCCTCATGCATTGTGCATTCCCCAACGTTGTCCAACTCCAAGTCCATCTTCCAGGCCAGCAGTACGTCACTTGGAATCAGAACAGTCAGCAGACTATTCAGGAGGTGGCCAACAACGCTGCAGAATGGGACACCACTCTTACTGCCTACTTCAAGGCCAACCTGGAGTATCCAGAGCTTGCACATGATGTGTTGTATCAGGACTTTCCATCAAAGTTTGTGTGGGATCAGAAGGCATGCAAGTGGAAGCCCAGACAGCGTGGTTTTGCTATCGGAAGGATGTACTATGCTGAGCCTACTGCTGGAGAGCACTTCTACCTCAGACTTCTTTTGACATCGGTCACAGGTGCAACATCTTATGAGGACCTCTGCACTTTCCAAGGCATCGTCGCTCCCTCATTCAGAGAGGCATGTCTCACACGTGGGCTTTTGGAGGACGAGCAGGAGTGGCAGCAGTGTTTGGAGGAGGCAAAGTCCATGGCTACAGGTCACCAGCTTCACCATCTTTTCATCACCATTCTTCGTGACTGTGCCCCCTCGGATCCTGCTCATCTTTGGAACACATACTGGCCTCACATCTGCGACGACCTACACTATCATCTTCAGCACAGCAACATCCATGTCAATCCCACCAATGATTATGTTCAGGACTATGGTCTTCATCTCATCAATCAGCTTCTCACACTTTCTGGAAAGTCGCTAGCCAAGAATTGGCCATACATGCCTCAGGTCACTCAGGACTGGGATGCAGACTTTGGAAACCATTTGATTGCAGAGCAGCACAGATGTGACATGGAGGAACAGGCAGTGTTGGCAGCAGAGCATGAGCACAGTTTCAATGCAGACCAGAAGGCTGTCTTTCAGGAGATTTTGCATGCAGTCATCAACAAGACTGGCCAGACCTTCTTTCTACATGGTCCCGGTGGCACAGGCAAAACCTATGTCTACAACACTCTCTGCTACCGTCTTCGTTCTCAGGGCAAGATCGTCATTTGCATCGCATCATCTGGCATTGCAGCTCTTTTGCTCAAAGGTGGTCGCACTTCCCATTCCTTTTCCACATTCCTCTCCACATCAATGAGGCATCCACCTGCACAATCTCTAAAGGCAGCAATCTTGCTAATCTGCTCAAGATCACTGACCTCATTATTTGGGATGAGGCCCTCATGCAGCATCGCCACATACACAAGTGTGTAGATTGGACACTTTGTGACATCTGTGAATCTAATCAGCCATTCGGTGGCATCTCTGTGGTCTTTGGAGGAGACTTTCACCAGATCTTGCCTGTCATTGAGGGGGGCACATGTCCTCAGATTGTGGGTGCATCATTGCAGCATTCCATGCTTTGGCAGCACATCAAGATTCTCCATCTCAAAATCAGCATGCGCTTGAACACCGACAATCCTCAGGAGCACAACTTTGCAAAGTGGCAGCTGGAGGTCGGAAAGGGTGGTCATACAGATGAGGGCTTCAACATCATGTTCCTGATCACTTCAAATGTCCTGAAAACACTGTCGCATCTCTCACTGATACCATTTATCCTGGCATCCATGATCGCCTTCAGCACACAGACAAATATGTTTCACAGTGGGTCATTCTTGCATGCCACAATGATGATGTTGATAACCTGAACCACCATGTTCTTCACACATTTCCTGGCCAGGAGCAGGTCTTTCACAGTGCAGATGTCATCGTAAATAATGGAAATGGAGAGATCCTCTATCCTGCTGAATACTTGAACTCCATCAACTGCTCCAGTCTACCTCTGGCCCACTTGGCACTCAAGGTTGGATGTCCTGCCATGGTCCTTCGCAATCTGAATCTGTCTGGAGGAGTGTGCAATGGGAGCAGAGGCATATTGACACGTATCAGAAATCGGGTGTTGGAAGTTCAGCTCATTACTGGGGACCATGCTGGATCCAAGATTTTCATTCCTCACATGTGACTTCGACCAATTGAAGGACAGCTACCCTTTATCCTCTCCCGTCTCCAGTTTCCTGTTCGATTCTGCTTCTCCATGACCATCAACAAATCTCAAGGACAGTCAGTTCAGCATGTTGGTCTTGATTTGC
>QLOK01044161.1:0-12459 GCA_003313805.1 Tricholoma flavovirens | reverse complement strand
AAAAGTGTTCCAAGTCAGTAGCCAGATCTGTCCGAGAGAAAACTGGGGAGGAGCTAAGGGCAAAGCAGACCTTAAGAAAGTTATAATCAAGGTGTGATTGTTGTGAGGATGGGAAGTGCAAGTTTGATACCTGGGTCGCAATGTACACAATTGATGGAAGGGTGATGCAAGTCATACCATGAATGTGTGCATTTCCTGAACATGTGGCCTTGGGCTCCCTTTCAATGGAACTTGGAGAGGTGAATATATGTTTATATGCCTGGATAAGTAGAGTTCAAGTTACAAGTTGCCAAGAACTTGAACACATGAACATACCTTCATGGGAAGGGTGCTATGAAACAGGCCATTCCATGGGTTGCTAGGATCACAAGAAGAGCTGTGGTAGAGGAATACTGGCCATTCATCTCCACTTGTTGTCAGCTCTCCTGACCTTAGCCTTTCTCCAATTCTGTATAGCATCAGCATATGTGTATATTATTGCAAAAGTTATGAGGTACTCATTGTTGGACCAGTTCACGTGCAAGTGGCAGAGTCAATGTTCCACCTCTGGGTGTGATCTAGTTGAGGACTTCACCCTTGAGGGTTTTTGTGTTAACAGATCTAGTATTGGAAGAGCCCCTCTGAATCTTGAAGTATGCAAGGATAAATAAGTGCAGTGAGATCTCATAGAAGAATAAAATGAACCAAGTCAGCAATGTGAAGGCTTTCTTCTTTGGACCCATTGAGCAAGCGTTCCTCGAGACTGGGAATCATCTTGAGGAGCTGCCTGTATATGTCATATTTCCTCTGTTGTCTGACAATGGGTTGAGAAAATGAGGCAATGATAAAGGTGGGTGATAAAAGCCATACTCCTTCGATGGCTCCTGGACTTGTTCCACATCATGCAAAATGCCATTGGTGAGAAGAGTATGCACACAACATAAAGCATGAATGGTTCGACCAAAATGGTGGCCATGGTGGACAAGCACATCAGTGTTCGAGCTGAATCATGGATCAGCATAGATCGATTAGATAAGCTGCTGCAACATATGGTCTCTTGTGTGGCCTGAGCTGAAGTGCACATTCACATTGACAGCCACCAAGCACAGAAGAGGTGTTCTCATCATGATGAGGCATTAGAATAACCAAGTATTGGTATGAGGAGGTGATCTGTAGTGCGACTGTTTTATACGGTTGAAGGTTCACCTCCAATATAGATTCAGGGTTCGCCAAGATTGCCACATGAGATTAGTGGTCAAATTGGTTTGAAAACCTGTTGAGCCAAAAAGGTATCGTGATATGGATGGAAAGATTACTTCCCAAACGGTCAATTGGTGGACTTCTCGGTGTTCCAAATCAAGTCCCCACTTCAATCAAGATTTGATCCAGGTCACCATAGACATTAGTACAACTTGAACCAGAGGTTAAGCTCATCCTCACCAGAATTGCTCTGTGTACCATGTCTACATTCATCCCTAGTGCAGTTGAACTTATCCACCAGTATCTTCACCGCATCAAGAACCAGGAGATGTCCCTAACACCTCTCATGCTTGAGTATCATTCCCTGACCAGGGACCTTTGCACTTGGCTATGGTATGTCTCATTCTGACTGCCCGCTGTGAGTGTCCTGAAAAGGAAGACAGGCCAATTAGCCACAAGGCAAAGGAGAGGCTGACACTGCAGCAGCTCATAGAGTATCAAGAAACCCACCATTTTTGTGGTCCATGCTGCTTGTGTGTGCTTGTGGATGAGGACTTCAAACGCACAGAGGCCATGTTCATTGAGAATCCTGAGTATGGCTACATGATCAGATGTTCCCAAAACAAATGTGGATACAGAAGTAAGGAGTTTTCCGCTCACAACTGATGATATTGACTTGTATCAGTTCAAAATCTAGAACAACTTAGCAAGATTGTGAGTCTGCCTACAAAAGAATATTTCCATCAATGTCAGTCAGCTCCTCATATCTCTGATGTTGTACACTAACTTACCGTTTTAGAAGACAACAAAGATGAAGTCTCAGCATTCAGGACAAATATTTCCAGAAGTGATTCCGAAATTTTCTTGACTGTCATGCACTGAGCAATACCCTAGGCATCTCTTTTAACAAAACTGAATGAAGTCTTCTCCCTGGTGTTGCCAGAAAAGGTTTTCTTGAATCTGTTCAGGAAGTGTCATGTCTGTCATTACACCATGACTAAAGGTGTCTTTCATCACCACACCTGCCTTGGAGAAGGGTTTCCGTCAGCTGTTCTTATTCCTGACTTGAACAAAGATGATGCAGAGTCGGTAACAGAGTCAGAGACAGAATCGGATGATTAGGTTCCCTGTAGTAATGCAAGGTGGTAGTTATCAAGGAATATGCACCACATATGTTAGTTGAGATTTCTGGTTGAGCAGGATAATTGGTTGATCAGTAATGGGTCATGATGCATCTGCAGCCAAGTACAGATGACACTGTCCATGCCCTTGCAGTACAGAATCAACCAACCATCAGGAGGGTGCATGATCCTCTGTGGTGTGCTGTTGAACTTGAGCATCCATAACAGTGTATACCACTCCAGCTGCCCCATTACCTCTATATCCACATAGTCTTTTCCCTTACCAACAAATGGAAAACCTATGCCCTGGGGAGCCACCACCAGCGCTGGCTCATCTGGTGACTCAGCCATATACTCCAAGTGATACCTGAATGGTTAGTCAGATTCTCTGTGAGCCATGGTGCGACGAGCATTGGAAGTTGGTTTGGCTGCACATATCCATTTTTGAATGCATGCTCCATAGCGATGATCATCTAGTACTTGAGGCTTCTCAGCTGCTCATTCAGTGCTTGTGGGTCGAGTGCGTCAGCTTGACCCTCCTGGGTAGCTGCACCACACTGCACTTCCATGATCCCCTCCCCATAGGTGATGCCATTGATAGAGCATTTTTGAAATTCCATGATGTTTTGAGTGAGCATGGCCATCTTGTCGGAAAAGGTACATCTTGAGCTTGATTGTCTTCACAATTTCAATGGAGATGTGGGGATGGAAGCATGGAACCAGATGGGGAAGGGAAAAGAAGAAGGTGGCATTGCAGGTAAGAAATGCTGTTAAGAAGGAAAATGGACCCTAGTGTGGGTCTTTGAGAGGTATGCAAAAGGGTAGTGAGGCTGTTGGCAGCTGTTCATGGATATGAGACTAAGATGATTACCAGAGTGTGTATTAACTGAAAGGAAAGGAAGTCAACCATCCACATATATGCAGTAGCAGTGTTACAATTTATCTATGTCACTTATATGTTTAGTTCAAATATTATATATGTGAGAAGGGATGTACCGCATATGTACTCCATTTCAAGGTTAAGAAAATTCTTCTTTGACTCATCCATTGACACCTTGTATATCCAGGCTTCATCGGTGGCTGGATCTGTAGTTAAGTGACATGTAAATGTTAGCTGTCCCAAGCTGTCAAAGCTGTGGATCATTGAGTGGTGAGACACTTACAAGTGGTTGGAGGTCCTTTGCAATGTTAGAAAAGTATTGCTTACTGGATAAGAATGAGGCTTACATATATCCAAGATGCATGACAAGGGATGACTCTAGCTCATCCCTAAACCTTTCAACTGCATTTTTCTTCTCATCTTCAGAGATATATTTGTGGTGCCAGAGGAACATACAGGTTGGAGGCACTTGAGAGTTATTGTTTGAGTGTAGGTCTAAAGATGGCTTGGAAATTCGAGATGTTACCTTGTCAAGATATGCTGTTGGAAAAGCATTAGAATCAGAAGGGGGAACACTGAACCAGAACTTACCATGGCATCCTGCTTGTTCTCGATAGTCTTCACCATGGTTTCCATAAGGAATGGTTCATTGTCTGCAGAACAATGTGCCACATCATTGAATGTTTTCGAGATATGACTGGGGTTGACTGCACACATGGCGTAGTTCGATCTATTCTCAGAATTACGTTCTACTGCATGCTGCATAATTATTCCATGACAGAAGATGATGTTGATGAGCATGGAGATGTGGAGCACATCTGGTATAGAAGCAAGGGCAGAGTATTCACCCAAAGAATGGCCCACAAATGCACAATCATTCTGCACAAAATGAAGGCTTGCCATGCATATCCTTGAAAGCAGCCTTCTCTGTGACAACAAGGGCAATCTGTGCAAATTGAGTGGCAAAGAGTAACCCTGCCAGATGACTGAATGTGTACTGCTGCATTCGGACATCAATACCTGCAAAGGGAGGGAGTGTTTTGATGTTGCCATCCTTATCCATAGCATCGTATGCCATATTCATGTACCATTGATGGATAGCCTGTCCTTTGATTCCGCTGAAATGGATCGTTTTTGCCTTAAGATTATCCTTCACAATTTTGACAATCAAAAACCCATAAACAGCCAGATGGGTGTCAGCACATTCCCAGACAGTGCAGGCAGCAGGTGAACTGTTGTAAAGGTCCATGCCCATACCAGCCTCCTGGGAACCTTGTCCAGTAAAGACATAGACTGTGGGAGGCTGAGACACTTCAGCTGAGCCTTGCAAGACCTTTTCATTGCGGGCATTCCATGTCTCGACTTTGACAACAGTGTTCCCATCACGCATACCAGTATGGCGAATGTTGACTTTAAGCTGATCTCTGGGGAGGACCATGCCAATGAAAGCAACATCATACCTGGAAATGACAGTCAACTTGTATTACTACTGTCAATGAATAAACAACATACGCAAGAACATGTTCAGGATGGCCATGTTCCATGATAGTTTCAACATATCTGCGCATTGCAGCACTTGACCAGAGTCCATGAATGATAGTAGCCAGCAGGGATGCATAGTTGGAGAAATAGGGATTAATGTGGATGGGATTGAAATCACCTGAGACTTTTAAATAAGCCTCATTCGTGAGAGGTGCATTGAATGTCATGTTCTCATCCAATTTCATTAGGCTGTATCTGCCATTAGGAAGAGGAAGAGGCATGACGAGGCCTTCAGGCAACCCGCAGTGCTGCAGGGATTAGTGCTGTTCCAGCCTGGCTTGGCCCAAAAGCCCTGGCTTTGGCCTGGCCTGAGGTGGCTTTGGCTTCCTCAAACCTCAGGCCAGGCCAAAGCCGCCACTCACAGCTTGGCTCTGGCTTGGCTTGGCCCAGGCCACGGCTTTTGTATGTAAAAATGAATTTTCGCATGCAACATTCCCGCACTTGATAATTTTATAATAAACATGTGTGGTAGTACCAGTATACCATATAGAACATAACACTAGCAAAGGAAACAGTAAAATAAAATAGAATCTATGTGTGAGTTTTGTTCGGACCCCTCCATTCAATTCCCTCCCCTCCCTGTTGCTCCCCGCTTCCACCCTGTGAGAAGTTGCTCACAGCAGTGCGTTGGGGTGCTGTAGTGGCTGTGGTGGTGGCTGTCGCCATCGCCAGGTGCTGGGTGTTGCATGGTTGCGGTACCCTGTTGATGTTGGTGTTGGTGTTGGTGTGGGGGTGGATGCTATCGGTCTTTGCATTGTTCTCTGTGCTGGCTTTGGATTGGCATAGCCGTAGTTGTAGTCATTGATGCCGGTGCTGGGCCATCCTCCCAGTGTTGTCAGATTTGGTGCTGGGGGATGACGTGCATCCTATGCTGCATTGGGTGGGGTGCTGGGGTTGGGGGTAGCATAGGTAGAACATAAAAAAACAAATAGAAAACTATTAGTTAGCAATAAATAAAAACACAAGAAAAGAAATCACCTATGGCCCAAATGATGATAGACTTCCATGCATCATTGTCATTGTCCATTGGTGGTGGTGGATTTGTGTTGTCCCCGCCGTCCTGTCCCCCTTGTGCTCCCCATCGTTCCTGTTGTCCCTAGTGCCATGCTCATCTTCCCCACCTACCATATTTTTTTCAGCCATTGCCGATCGATCATACATTGTAAACTAGTTGGCCCGAAACACTACCTCAGATCGAGATGAAAGACCCAAGAAAAAATGAATGTGCCTAGGGTTCAAATGGCGATAAAGAACGATAGTACAGGTTGTTTGTTGCTGTTCTGACATTCTCCAGTGGTCAAGGATCTGGGCATAACAGTTGGAGGAGGTGGAGGGAGTTGGTTTACCATTGTTCGATACTGATGTGGACAAGTATGTTGATTACATCAGTGTTGCGTTGCGCCTACTGTATAGCTGCAAGTTTAAGGTTCAATCATGACATTTTCATGTGTTGATGTGTATCCAATCTTGCTAATTACAGGTAGTATACTTGAGAATATATCTCTTAGGATTGAGACAATATGAGAGAAAATAAGTCATTGAGATAGTGGGTGTAAAGGGAGGGAAGGAATTGTCTTTCTTTCTCCTATAATCTGCTCTACTTATTCTACAATGTATAAATAGATATATCACTAAATATAGATCATAGTTCTCAAACTGGATAGATTGATCACATGCGGTCATAGCGATCACATGGTTCTGATCCCATCAGTGTCTGATGCTAGCACTTGATCCCAACAATAGCTCACTGAAAGCTGCAGCCTGAAGGCCTGGCTTTGGCTGTTCAAACATGCAAGCCAGGCCAAAGCCACTATGAAGCCATTGTCACGGCCTGGCTTGGCTTGGCCTATTTGGGCCCGGCTTGGCTTGGCTCACAGCCTGAGGCTGGGCCAAGCACAGCACTAGCAGGGATGCCATGACAGGATTGCCCTGCAAATTATCTTGCTGGAAGTCGACACTTCCAACCTTGACCAAAGCCTTGACATGATTGCAAACAGAAATGTCACCAGACACTGAGATTCTCCTGAGGGAAGTTTTGTCCTTGAACGAAACTTGTGACCAAACATGGAAAACCAAAGATGTTCCAGCCAACAGTGGTGACAATGTGTTCTGCCATTCAAACCACTCCTTTGATTGAAGGACCCTGAAATCAGTGTCCAAAGTGATGAGATAGCTGGGCTCCTACATGATCTCAAAGGTGTTCTTGTAATCCAAAAAGCAACCACAGTAAAGGATGAGACAACTTCAATGACAGTTTGATCACCATGACAAACATTTCCTTTGACATTCACAATCTTCCCCTCACTCACATTAGTCATGGAAACAATCCTAGCCTCTGCTCGGTGCACATCGCCAGCTCGCAGGGCTGAAGCACCTTCCATCATGCAGAACCTGTTTGATGAGTGAACTAGCTTCAAAAGATCACCATTGATGGCTGAAGGAAAAATTGATTTCATGATAGCCTAGTAGGGAGATAGTCAACTTTGATCAAGACAGAACTGAACCAGCATCTCACCTTCCAACATATCACAACCACGAAGTCCATGGGTGCTTTTATGACATCATTGCACAGTCTTGAAGCCTGCATCAAGAACTGCACTAACAAAACCAGCCTTGACAGTAGAAGGCATCATGCCAGCAACCATAATAGGTGGTTTGCCCAAAAGGTGAGAGAATGGTGTGTCTAAGTGGATGGTACAGGAAGGATTAGCATGATGAGACTACAGTTAGAAAGATGTTTTTTACCTAGTGCGAACAAGACCTACCTGGTGACCACTTCTTGCTCTGCCAATCTTCATATTTGACACTAGCACATTCAAACAACTTGATGTCGCCATTGCCGTGCTCTCTGACCACAATCACATGAATGCCCTGACCATCAAGGTTCCTCGCTGTTAGTGGACCAATGCCACTCATTCCACCTGGACCGAAATCAACTGCATGTGTTGCAGATTCAGGGAACCCAGTTGCCTTCATCCAATGGATAGGCTTAACAAAGATTTGGTCACATAAGGAGCTGGTGACAGAGGTCTTCAGGTTATGGAAATCAGATCCTGAGCAATAGAAATTAACCCTCATTGCAGCAAAGCATAGGCACATCACATACCATCCTTGGTATGAAACACTGGATTCTCAAGTCTTCTGCAATCCATAACTCCTCATCGAGATCCTCTGTAAGCTTCTCAGTCATGCCACTCAAGTATATGGAACCCCAACAACCAAAATCCGAACAGAGAAGACAGGCTTGCACTGAGAGAACAGTATCTTGCTTTGATCCAATGCAGTCAGGGCATGAAGACTGGTGACTAGTCCATATAGTGAACAAGCAGGACCATTAACTACAAAGGTGCGAAGTCCATTGTGAAGTAACACTTGCACTGCACATATGGGGTGGTTAGAGGAGGTCACAGGAGCTGCTGAATCTCCAGGCGAGCCAGAATGGCAAAGAATTCAGATAGAGTGGCTGAATCTCCAGCTGAAGAGGTATCCCAAGCAGATCCATGGCCGGGTCCAAGTTTAGATTTGAGACTGCATAATGAATCACTCCAGCTGCAAACAATGCAAGCCAGAATTTGGATAGAGCAGCTTTTCAAGCACAATTGCAGAGGGGTCCAAGCACAGATTGAAGCTGACCCTGTAGATATTGTCAAGTCAAATGGTACAGAAAAGGGCAGGGTAGGACAAGGGTATATAAAATGCTATGTCATGGTTGACCTCAGCTGGTTGATGATAGAAGTGCTTAAGGTCTAAACACAGATTGGAAAAGTGGAAGGAAACTTGTGTAGTGGGGTCAGAAAATCCGTCCATGTAATCATAGGACTCTGTTTTATCACTGCAAACAATGTGAGCAAGGATGTCAGTGACGAGAACAGCCTGTGTTGACTCACTGCAAACCATGTGAGCGAGTCTCAAGCAGTGGTTTTCAAAATGTTTGTGAGTGTGAGGTTGGCATCTGAACTGTCATGAAGCTACATCCTTACACACCTACAGAGACATATCTCCTGCAGTTTTCAGGGAAGGAGCTTTGACAATGAGAGGGTGTTTTCAAAACATTTGGCATGAGTGTGAGAATGGCATCTGAGGTTGTGAAGTGCAATGCAATACTAGGTAGCAATGATGTCAGTGACAAGAACAGCCTGTGTGGACTCACTGCAAACCATGCAAGTGAGGATGTCAGTGATGAGAACAGCCTGTGTGAACTTGCTGCAAACCATGCAAGCAAGGATGTCAGTGACAAGAACAGCCTGTATTGACTTGCTGCAAACCATGTGAGCAAGGATGTCAGTGATGAGAACAGCCTGTGTGGACTCACTGCAAACCATGCAAGCAAGAACTTGAAGGATGTCAGTGATGAAAACAGCCCATGTGAACTTGCTGCAAACCATGTGAGCAAGGATGTCAGTGACAAGAACAGCCTGTATTGACTCACTGCCATACATGTGGTCATGGTACAAAATAAAGTTTTCCCATGTTCACCTCAACAATTACTCAACAATCAGTGAATCACATATATTATAACTATCATATAACCGGACTATGGCCAGTTGAAAACAGAAATCCAAATGTTTAATCATCTCAGTTGAAATGTTGGCACCAGGCAGATGTCCGAAAATGTTCAGTTCTGACCCACATCTCCCTGGCCCCCCCCAGGTCCATCTCCATGCTCACCACATTGATGTCCCCTGGTTTCATCACTGTGGTGATCCAGAGCAGGGCGGATGGCGAGTTCCATCTCGAGTAAAAACACCTTTTCTTGGCTTTCTTTCAGGGTCTTCAGAAGCTGGCAGTAGCGCTTGATGGAGACCAGGTAATACATGGCTGTGTGGGAGCATACACTGCATGTCTGTGGCATGTGGGACATACTAATAAAATAATTTGAACATGAGAAGAATGAAAACGAGGTGACTTACAAGTCATGGGGACATTTGTCCAGAAATGTGTCCCCCCCAATGCAGTGGCTGGCTTCCTGAGCCCAGTGCACAAAATCAGGTACCTGCACACAGGCAGCCCCAAGATTGTTAGTCACCTGGTGCAGATTGGAGCTGTGGTCATGTTGGTTGTGATGGACCACGCCTTGAGCCACCACATACTGGTGATGCACTAGCGCAGTGTGCTGGTGGTGGACTTGAGCCACCATGTGCTGGGGCTGGGGTGGAGGCTGGGCCATATGGTGTCACAGCTGCTGCTGAGGGGATGGGGCCTGCTGCTCCACCTTTGTAGAGTGGCATTAGTATACTACATTACTTTTTTGGTTACCACTCACTGGAAAAATTGGCTGTGCTACAGCAACAGTAAACATGGATAAACAATCATAAATAGTAATAAACATACTGTAGTTTGTCCTAGCAAAATGTGCATCAGCCATTACTTATTCATGTACTTACAGAACCATGCTGCTTAAGTAGTGTCTAACCTTGTCTAACACATTCCCACATTGACGGTGACTGTATATTATATGTAAGGATTAGAAGCAGGTCCAGGACCACACTATGTGGCGCTAGCTTGATCAAAGCTAAGTACTAAGCACTAAGCCCTAAAGGAGAAGGCAAGGCAGATATAATGTATGTAATATGATAGATGAGATACATAGATCTCAGGATTGTGGACTTAATATAACTTATATGGACTTAGATGCATTGTGAATTGGAATTCCCAAGTATTACTTATGCTTATGTAAAGCGGTCATTATGTTCATCCAATATATCATTGAGGAACAAGCAGTGAGCAGACCATTGGTTCAGGTTCAGAAAGGGTTTGAACTTGAACCAAACTTTTTTGTGTACAAAAAATCTGTAACATTGAGACAACATTGAAAAGTAGAATATATTATATTATTAGTGAGATAAGTACAGAGAACTACATTGAACAAAGTACAGTATCCCCACAAGCCAAGCCAGGATTGTGGTGTTGTGTTGTGGGGATGAGTGGGCACTGTGGCAGGAAGGGATCAGGAGGGCTACCCATCTTTTTCATTGTGTACCGTTGTTTCATTCTCAGGGCTGTTGTTGTCATTTAGTCCAGGTTGTCCTCCTCGCCCCATGGGGGTCCCATTGGTCTTCCTGCTCTCATTTCAGTCATGCTGCCTACCCCTGTCATGTGTTGTTGTCCTTGTCAGTCATGGCTACCTTGGTGTTGTTTCGTCTTCATGGTCCCGGTTTTCTTGTCATCCTCCATCCCCCATCATTTTGCAGTGCTCACCCCCTTCGCTGTTTGTAGGGAAGGACATGGGTAGGATTAGTACCCACCATACTCATGGGTACAGGTTTCTACTGCGGTGTTTTCCTGAGTACCATGGTATATGTATACCGTACACTGCACCACTGAGGCACCAACATGACCCATCATGTTTGGCCCCATATCCTGCTTGTTACACCCACAATAGCCCCTACATTCCAGATGTTGAGCAATTGCTCCATGCTGTGCAGGAGGGGCTTTCATGTAGGGTACAGCAGCATGTTGGGGGTAATGCACTCAGCAGCATAACAGCTGCTTGTAGGTGTGGTGGTGGGCACTGCATCATTTGGCAGTGTTGTGGGCCCCTTGTCCTCATCATATGAGGTTGCTAGCACCTGCAAACCACCCCATGAGCAGTGGCTCACAGGCATGGGGGGCAGGTGCTGGGTCATCCCATCATCGTTGTGGGATACTGAGGTTGTTCATCATGGCTAGGGTGCTCATTTCCATTGTCATTGTCTGTTTTGGGGGGTCTGGGTGGGTTAGTGTGATGTAGCACATTTACAAGGGTAGTAGGGTACTCACCTGGCAGGTATCCCCCTCCACAGGTCTCCCATCACCCCTCTTCCACCTCTTATCCCCCTTTGCCACCTCCTGTTGGCAACCAAAAGGCTCACATCCTGTTTTGATGGGGAGGAGGGGGTTTGCATGGTTGTAGTTAGGTATGGGTCATCTAGTGTTGACAACCATTGTTACCAGTAGCTTAGGGCCTGTTCAGGTCCCCGGTATTGGCTCAGCTCCCCTGCCAAAATCAAAGACATCCACCTTGACAACCAAGCTGATGGTTTCCGGCGTCTTTGGTAGCAATTTGCAGGTGTCACGCAAGTGACATCGCGTTGAAATACAGTGAAGCTTGTGTTTCTACGTGCTACTAGCACATCTGTTCTTTACCATACATCTAATATCATGGCGAAATCTAAGTCTAAATCCAAATCTAAAACCTCTGGCAACACATCTGATAAGGAAAACGAAGGAGACAGCTGTTCTTGGACTCTCGACGATGACAAGATCCTTTTGGACATTTTATGAGAACAGAAAGTTGCTGGAAATCAGTCCGAGAGTGGATGGAAGCCCCAGGTATGGACTGATGTGGCCCAAGCACTCAAAAGCCATGGAAAACAGGGTGGAGGTGAGAAGACAGCAACGAAGTGCCAGGATCATTTCTCCAATGTACATTTCCTGTACTTTCTTAGAAATGGCTTTCAGCATTATAAAACATACACACTAATGGTATCTCCACTGCGTTGAAACCTCTCTTGCATCATCCGTGAACTTAACCCAGTCCTTGCACGATATGCATAGATAGCAAGCTGCTCATCAGCAGTGACATATTTGCTATTAGCTAGCCCACTGTACATCTGAAGTTCATGTGACAGTCTGTGGAAAACATGGCGTGTCATTCCCATATGTTCCTGAAACCGTGTAGGATTTGGGCTATCCAGAAGTTCTGCCAGCCACATACGACCTGTAAGGATGGAAGTTCGCATTGGAATAGGATTGGGA
>QLOK01044160.1:20909-35296 GCA_003313805.1 Tricholoma flavovirens | reverse complement strand
CGACACCTCGGAGTTTGTCAAGAATATGAGAACCCATGTGGTTTTGACGGCTAGGTCCATCAATACAACTTCCACAGATTTGGCATGGTTGAGGTGTGGAACTTGGAATAGATGGTGTTATGGATGTAGTTGAATGTTCAATTATCACAGGAGGTGCTAAAATGCATTGTAAGCACCGGAAATGTTGGAAATAGTGTCTTACCATCTGATAACATAGCCTTGTAAGGGAATTGACCTTTGCATACCTGGAAAACAGGAATTCCAGAGTTGAGGTCTTTCTTATTAGCATCGAGATTGAGCAAAACATACTTTGGCTTGAGTTGGGAGTCGGAGGTGGGGCTGTGGATTTTGAACGGATAGGTCGCGAATGGACAACCCAGATCCCAAACAAAGGCCGCACCATCACACGGTGGTGGACAAGGAACCGCCGGTTCCTTGGGAATAGGAAGACTTTGTTGCGAGAGGAGGACTTCTGTTTGAAAATATTCAGTTAGACTCAGAGAATAAGATTATTGCGCACCGAAATATTTAAGCCTACATTCCTTACTCCGTTGATGTTGTTCCAGTGCATTGGTAGAGTATCGGGTGTGTCCATGGTTTACATATATGCCGCATCGTTCACAAAGAATTTGGAGAGTACCGTTTGAGGCTTTCTCGGGACATGGAGTTTGATTTTCTTTGGATGAAGAATTATGAACAGAAGCAAAAGAATGGGCATTAAAAGGAGAGTGTTGCGATGATACACTATTTACAGTGTTAGATCGCCATCGCACAAACAGTTTACTGAGGAGAGGCCCCGCGAGGCTAGGCAGACAAATGAAATCGAGAGCGTTGATGATCTCGACGATAACGGCAGTGTTCGGCTGGGCAAGCTCAATCAAACTCCGCTGTCCTTTCTGCTATGAGCCAAACAGAGCACGCAATTGCCTTATATAGTGAGTCCCCCCACCCCCTCCCCCCGTGTGAACGATGTCCACGATCGGAGGATCTGTAACCTCTTGAGTAAGTGCGATGCTAGTAGGCTATGTATCACCTTCATCGGCTCGAACGATGTCTACAGTCTACGCAGAACATAATATAACTTCGACCTCATCTGGTGCCCACCTGCCCTCCCTGTGTTTCTCACTGTATCTTTATCTCACAGGAGTAACACTACCTCGATGACGACGATGAACTGCGCTACCACCACCTCAATCTTGTCTTCGTCAATGGCAACCCGAAATGCAGCGACACAAATGAGCACAAGAGGAGAAGGAGCAGTAATATCAACACAACTCAGAGATGATTGTCTCTGAGCTGCAAGGTACATCTTTGTTTCCTTTCGTCATTGTACTAACAGTTACATTGCCAATATTAAATTTAGAGATGCGGACTCACGACCTGACCACGACCCCCACTTCGCAAACGGCCGCCCTCGCCATCACAGGCAAATCTGGCATCGACAATTGTCACAGCCGACAGTACTCGAGCTCACAGGCGTGGTTATGCCGTCTCATTCAAGTTTTCGTTCTCGGGGCTGGCCTGGTCTTCGTCCCCTGTCTCCCACCCTCTTCATCTAACCTTTGATTTTGATGCAAGCAAAGCAGAAGATGCTGTATTTGCAATACTGATGCAGGCTCCTGTCTTCTCAGTGTATATGTTACATTAACTCATCATGTAACTTTAATAGTTAGCTACACACGCAATAATCATTCCCCGTTCACATTCAACATATGATTTGTATGTCACAATACTGAGTAGTTCTTTCTTGAAAAGGTAAGTCACCGTGACAGTGTCACACGATCAAGGGTTTTGCCTACCAAATGCACCAGACGTTGTGCGATCTCTGCACTGTATTTTGACACTCCGACACATCTCCGCAGATATCCGGACCGAAAGTCCCGCACCACAACGGATGGGGACGAGACTACGGCCTCGAGGGATAGCATCGACGGCAGCCGCTAGATTTGGTTGTATGTCATTGTCCGTGTTTAATTGATCAGTCCAAATGTCCCCAAGTTGCAAGGCAAGTATAGTGGGCGCATGAGTATGTAACAAGGAGTTACGGAAGTCGAAAGAGGCGAAATTTGAGATACTTCTAACCTCCATATCCGTATATGTTGAAATGAGGTAATTCTACCCCCCGAGTATGAAAGGCACCCAGGGTAGATCCCAGTGCGATGCCACTTATTGATTGCCCGTACCAAGTAAGGAACACAATCCAATTGGGTGGGAGGTCGAGGACGTGGGTGAGAAACTTTGAAAGTTTTCAAGTGATCGTGGCCTGCTTTGGTTATGTTTTCGACTCTCACCTTGTCGGCTGCTCTCGAGTCTCACAGCTAGCGGAGAGCAACGGTTAGAAATCGTTCACAACTTGAATGCGACCGTCGTTTCCAAGATTAGACGGCGACGCCTGGTATGACTGGGACGACTTTCGAAGCTTGCAAGCTTAACCCCCTGTCAGGCTCTGGGAATTGCCCTATGCGAATTTCATCTACGGCCTTACCTTCCTGTCCCATTGGCTCCGGGATGTAGAGATGTAGCGTGCATCCAAGCCAGAGAATCTGGATAGGAGGCTGGCAGAAGGAACAATGAAGTCTATCCACTGGTGGACGTTTCTCGAGAGCAGGGTGATGCACAGAAGACAACGTGTGTGTGACATCGCTCCCGACTGAGCTGATTGGTTAGAAGGCTATTGTAAATGTCGTGGACTTCAAGTCGCCAACGATTTGGGACAGGCGATTCACTCTGGCAAACAAGTCGGCGGACTCATCAAGCTACACCTGCCGGACATGGATAGATATTGACTCGTGTATGCAGCATGGCCGTAAATTTTTTTCGAACCATCAGTGATTTCGCCGGGCTCGACATGACATGCCGGCCTTTGATCGCTTCCTCAACAAAATGTCTACTCTAGCAGTGACTGGTTTCTCCTACCCGAGATTGTTCAATGATATCTCTCTATCCCGCCAGTGAGCCGATGCAGATACACGAGGCGCAGTCCGATTTGTAATCCCGAAGTTGCAATGTTCATCTAAATTTTACTTTCAGGGTCGTTGAGAGTTATTTATACTAGATTGTACTAAATTTGAACCAGGTTAATTTCAAGTTCTAGTTCGCGTGCTCTCCTCATTGTTTTACGTCTCTCCACTCACGAACCTTCACGAGTGTTCTTCGACGCCCTCCTAGCTGCTGTGTTGGCATTGGCACGTAAGCATCACACGTGTCATTGCAGCTGGCCTATTCTGCCCTCATTGTACCAACCAAAATGCGATTTTCAACATTCTTTACTTTATCACGACCTGTGAGCTCGTCTGGACGCGCGGAGATGACATTGATTGTTCTCTTACTCTCTGGGGCACACGCCCAAGACCGTACGACAGAGGCGGGCGAAGCGCAGATCGAAGGTGCGAAAGTTGTTTGTTTGCTTGAGACTGTTAGAAAGAAAGAAGACTCTTATTCATGATATTGCTTGGGGGCGTCGGTAGCCTTATGCACGCTAACGGCCTTTCTAAGCATGATCGCTTACCATTTTCGTCAGATCCCAACGCCGAGTGCTCGCCCTACGGGTACCCGCCCGTATACACGATGCGCCCATCATTTCCTCCTATCTGGGAAATCGCCTCAATATTGCCAAGCGATACAAACGCCCAAACCAAATGGGCTGGTATCCAGCCCAACGTTCCGAATATTCCTACCAAGGTATCCACATATTTCGTCGGTGCCACATTTTTTTGGGTCACATCTATTTTCATATACAGGGTACTCCCACGGGCATTACAACGAACGTCACATACCCTCCAACGGATCCTGACTGCTGGTGGACATATGGGAAATGTAGCACGCCAAAGTTACCGGGCCTTCCTAGTGATATCGTCAATGTCCCAGAGGTACGTAATTTACTTTTAGTTCTTAATCATTGAATAATCTGCATTAGCCGCTCACAATGGGATACGGGTTTGACGACGGTCCCAACTGCTCGCACAATGCCTTTTATGATTATTTGACGAGTCAGAATCAGAAAGCTAGTACGTTCCCTTAATTCCTCACAGCAGTATTTTCGCAAATATAATATATCCTGTAGCGATGTATTATATTGGCAGTAATGTTATGGACTGGCCCCTGGAGGCTCAGAGGGGTCTTAAGGATGGTATGTTACCAAATGGGTATCTAGCGTTTCTGGCTTTAACCTTTTAACCTTAGGACATGAGATCTGTGTTCGTGAGTGCTCTGTACCCACGATCAGCATCTCCCTGACACAGAATACGTTGTAGATACATGGTCTCACAGATATAGTATAAACCTCTTATGTTCTTTCCTACAGGGTTCTAACTAAAAGTTCCAAGTGACTGCACTGACCAGCGATGTTGCATTCGCGGAATTATACTACAGTACGTTATTCTTTCCTTTTAAAGTCAACATTACCTGATTACTGGTCACTATAGCTGTATGTCCTCTGTGTCGATCTGAGCACTGTACTGACGTATTGCAGATGCAAGCAATCAAACTCGTGACAGGCGTTACGCCTACATGTTGGAGGGTATGAAAGGTTCCATCTATGCTAACCATCGTCACTCACTTCCGAGTCCTTATAGCCTCCGTATGGAGATGTTGATGATCGCATTCGCGCCATCTCAAATGCCCTTGGTCTTCGGACCATTCTCTGGAGATATGATTCGTTCGACTGGAAGGCAGGCACCATGAACGTAACCCCGACTGACGTCGACAACAACTATGACAACTTCAGGGCGGCCGCTACCAACGGGACATTTAATACGGTATGTCATATTTACTCTGAAGGCTTGGCTTGGTTTCTGTCATCACAGCCAACAATTTGGAACGTACAGGCCGGTGGTATCATGCTGACGCATGAAATCAACAATTACACTATGTCTGAGGCAATCAAAGAATACCCTAGCCTGAAAGCTGCCTTTAAGGTACTCTATCATTTGATTTACCTCTAGGTGTTGATTGTTACTTTGTTACGACAGTATATTGTACCCGTCGGAGTCGCTTATAACATTACACAACCATACGTGGAACAAAACTATACCCAGCCGTCATTCCAACAATGTATGTTTGCACACCACCCGAACTAGAACATTGAACAACGGTTCATACAGATATCAGTGGACAGACCAGCACAGGCAACACGAGTGGCAGCGGCAGCACCACAACGGCGAAACCATCTACAGGGATAAACGCGAATCAGTCGGGCGGGGCTGCCTTGTTTATCCCTGTCGGGGCTGCCATGATGACAACAATTATTGCCACCATCTTCACGATATACTAAATGACTCCGATATGCCTTTCATGATCTCTTGTTTTGTTTCTACCATTTCTTCTAGGGACTTTTTATCTTCCATGGACGGCCAGGGGTGATTGTACAGCAGTATTTTAGTAGATGCCATACGTAGTACTAGGTGCCCGCTCTTGTATAACCGTGGACGATCGTGTACCGAAATACTGGATCATGCCATACTTTGATACAAATTTCACAGTAATATTCAAGGGATTACGTCAGCTTTTTTCTTTCGGTTCTCAAGCAAGTTCGACTCGGAGCCCGTCGTCGGGGACATTGAAATGATATTGGGCAAGGCAGTATCGCCTGGGCTCTTTTCAAGACCCCTTCTTTCTTCTTCTCCATGGATATACAACTGGCTTTCTCCTTCATCTTGCAGCAGGAGAGTTGCCTCTGCAGCCGCTCTGAAGCCAAAGCCAGCACCTGTTGAGACCGAAGAGTTACCGCCACCTCAACATATCCTGACGGAGAAAGACGTCGCTTGTCTGAAGTTCCAGCGGAACATTGGCGTTTCTGCCCACATTGATTCAGGAAAGACAACCCTCACGGAACGGATATTGTTTTACACGGGTCGTATACGAGAAATTCATGAGGTTCGCGTCATGTCCGCTAGAAATGCCTGTGATCAGATGGGAGAAGAACAACAGATTGCTTGCGGAAGTCAAGAGTTCACCGTATAGCCCTGACGTGCAACGGTTCCTTGGTTCTAGCATTGCCTTGCTGTTCGTGTACTTCTCCCTGTTGCAGGTGTCTATCCGCCATTGATTGCATTGCTGAATGTGACGTTTTAGGTTCGCGGACGGGATTCTGTTGGTGCGAAGATGGATAGCATGGACCTAGAACGGGAGAAGGGAATTACGATTCAGAGTGCTGCAACGTTCTGTGATTGGGAGGCAACAAACCCGAAAGCCGGGAGCAAAGAGAAATACGCGATTAATATCATTGATACTCCAGGTGACTTCATTTTGACTAGGTCAAGTAACGGTCTGCCTAACCATACGTTACACAGGACACGTTGATTTCACAATAGAGGTAGAACGCGCACTTCGTGTGCTAGATGGTGCTGTTTTGGTTTTATGTGCTGTGGCAGGTGTCCAGGTAATTTCACTAATTATTTATGGGAGCATTGATCCCGTCATTCATTGTACAGAGTCAAACGACAACGGTCGACCGACAAATGCGACGGTACAATGTTCCTCGGCTATCTTTCGTGAATAAGATGGATAGGTGGGTCATTTTATGTCCCTCACTCGTAATCTCCAACATTAGCCCGTAATCAGGCCAGGTGCGAATCCCTGGCGGATTGTGAACCAAATACGGACCAAGCTTCGAATGACTGCCGCCGCTGTACAGGTGCCCATCGGCGTCGAAGATGAGTTCAAGGGCGTGGTTGATCTGGTTCATTGGCGGTCGATATACAACGAAGGCGACAAGGGGTATGCATTCCTCTTTCTGACTGGCCATTCGTCTCTGATGCACTGACTCTGCAGATCGGACGTTGTGGTGAAAGAGGCGATCCCTGAATCCGTATTAGAACTCGCCAAGGAAAAACGTACCGACCTTATCGAACAACTAGCCGAAGTGGACGAAGAAATCGGTGAACTGTTCCTCAACGACGAGCTGCCCAACAACGATCAACTTGCTACTGCCATACGACGCTCCACCATCAACCTCAAGTTTTCCCCAGTCTTTTTCGGATCTGCAATCAAGAATACAGGCGTCCAACCGCTCTTAGATGGCGTCTGCGCTTATTTGCCGAACCCCTCTGAAGCAGAAGCCCTTGCACATGATACGAACCTCCCTGCCTCAGCTCCGCAGGTTCCCTTGCAGCCTGCAGCCGATGCGCCCCTGGTTGGGCTGGCGTTCAAGCTGGAGGAAGGCCGATTTGGCCAGCTCACCTATATGCGAGTGTACCAAGGCACATTGAAGAAGTCGGCGATTATATACAATGCTCGCACTGGTAAGAAGGTCAAGGTTCCCCGTTTGGTTCGGATGCACAGCAATGAGATGGAGGTAAACAATTGCTTTGCTTTGTGCGCACGTATTTGAACTCTTTATAGGATATTGATTCCATTGGCCCCGGAGAAATCTGCGCGATGTTCGGCGTGGAATGCTCGTCTGGTGATACATTCACGGATGGTTCGACTAGCTACTCCATGGTTCGGTCAACCAATCACTCTTGGGACAGCTACTAACACCTTTGTAGACTTCCATGTACGTCCCAGAACCTGTCATCTCACTCGCTATCAAGGCGAACGGTATCGAAACGCCCAACTTCTCTCGTGCGTTGAACCGCTTCAAGAAGGAAGATCCTACTTTCAGAGTTCACCTCGACCAAGAAAGCAAAGAGGCAGGCTTACACCCCTTTATGCATTCGTCGTTCAGGCTGACATTGATTCCCATTTCATAGACAATTATCTCCGGCATGGGTGAACTGCACCTCGAGATCTATGTCGAGCGAATGCGCCGCGAATACAATGTGGACTGTACCACTGGCAAGCCACGCGTCGCATTCCGGGAGACGATCACACAGAAAGCCGATTTCAACTACACTCACAGGAAGCAGACTGGTGGCGCTGGTCAGTTCGCCAAAGTCGTTGGATACATCGAGCCCATGGTTCGGGATCCAGAGACTGGAAAGGATGTGGAATTCGAGAACGTTGTCATGGGCGCCAGTATTCCGACAAATTTCATTCCAGCTGTGGAAAAGGTGCGCCGGACCGCTGTCATACCCTGAAACTGGATGGTTGATTGTTGTCGCTGGCATGGACGATAGGGTTTCTACGAGGCGCTGGAAAAGGGATCGTTGTCTGGGAATGAAATCTGTGGATGTAGGTTGGTACTCAGGGAAGGTGCCTTCCACGCTGTCGACTCCTCGGAGCTGGCGTTCCGCCTGGCCACTATTGGGGCATTCCGTGAGGTGTATAAGGCCGCTCGGCCGGTTATTCTCGAGCCTATTATGACCGTTGAAGTTATCGCTCCTGTTGAATTCCAGAGTACGTCTCTCATGCATTCATCATTGATGCATACCTTACTCAAGTTTCTTTACGTGCTTTGCTAGGCCAGGTCATTGGGAGTCTTAATACTCGCCGTGGAACTATCGTTGATAGCGAAGTTCGTGACGACGAGTTCACTGCCATTGCGGAGGTTGCGCTGAACGACATGTTTGGGTATTCAAATGCTCTACGGGGATGTACGCAAGGCAAAGGCGCGTCCTATTTTCGCTACCCTCTGTACTGCACACTGATAGTATCTGTTTGATTACAGGCGAGTTTAGTATGGAGTACAAGGTAAGCTACGTAGTTTTCTGTAGACTGTTATATCCTGACGTCCATGCTAGTGCCATATGCCTGTGCTGCCAACCCTACAAAAAGAACTGGAAGAGTCTTATCGCAAAACCCTTCCGTCCAGTACAAAAAAATAGACTATCAACATATAATATAGAGTACATTATTCATTCGTATAGTCAGAAGTGCCTCAGATCCGCCAACTTTCGCAGTAATGCTGTCATTGAATTCCTGAACAAGATCGTTAAAACTTAACGAGTCGATTGCGACAGAAAATTGTCAATCATGTTTCAAGTTTCAAGTTATCGCTGTCACATTTGTCACATTGTCACCAAGCGTGACTTCGTCGACGTGTAACAACTTGAGTTGAAATTCCTTGGTGAATTACAATGGTGAGTAGTCTTCACTGGGCATAGATGGTGGTCTAAAGTCACTGAGAAAGGCGTCCGCAACGACCTCGGAGTCTGTCCCTATCGAGACAGGACACGAAGACATGATCGTGAGCAACGAAGTTCTTGCATGCAAAGGTAGACATTTTAACTTGTCTACACATTATAGCACGACGCACAACTCGACTACTACGGAAAACGCCTCGCTACATGTTCTTCGGACCGTACGATAAAGATATTTGATGTGGTGGATGGAGAAGCCCAGCGGTCGTCGGGCGGACAGATGCTGAAAGGGTACGCCACCCTATCCACCTGTGGAGAGTCCATCTTTAATATTTATTTCATAGGCACACAGGACCGGTCTGGCAGGTCACCTGGGCTCATCCGAGATTCGGGCATATACTAGCGTCATGCTCCTATGACGGGAAAGTTTTGATTTGGAAGGAACAGCAGGGACAGGGTTCTGTTGGGGGTTGGACAAAAATAAACGAGCATACCCTCCACACGGCTTCGGGTTCGTCAAATTCTTCTCCCGAATTGATCACTATAACTTATGTTATTAAACAGTCAATTCCGTTTCGTGGGCACCTCACGAACTTGGTGCATTATTGGCATGTGCATCTTCGGATGGCAGGCTTTCCGTTTTGTCCTTCAAAAGTGCGTGGTAACCCACTACTTAAGTGGGCTATAATTTACGGTTGCATCAGATGATGGCCAGTGGGGCGCTGATATCTTCAATGGACACGCAATTGGCTGCAACGCCGTCTCCTGGGCACCTGCCACCCAACCTGGTTCCCTTATAACCCCTCAACAGAGTCAAACACTTCCCAATCAATCGCAACAGAGCTCAGTGCCTTCCGTTAAGCGTTTCGCCAGCGCTGGGTGTGATAATCTGGTTAAAATCTGGGGATACAGAGAGGACTCTCAGTCGTGGGTGGAAGAGGAGATCCTCGAGGGCCACACTGACTGGGTCAGAGACGTTGCATGGGCACCGAATATTGGGCTCCCTAGAAGTTATATTGCCACGGCCTCCCAGGACAGGACGGTCCTCATTTGGACTAAGGATACACCGAATTCCCCTTGGGTAAAAACTGCACTCGATCCTTCGTCCGTGCTGACATCACCGACGACCCCTGCACCCCCAGCTGGCAAATTCCCTGATGTTGTTTGGCGTGTTTCATGGAGCCTTGCTGGAAATTTGTTGGCTGTGAGTTGCGGCGATGGGAAGGTCACGCTATGGAAAGAGAACTTGAAGGGTGTTTGGGAGTGCGTGAGCGACATGAATAGTTAGATGTGGTGTGAACTAGAGACGATCTCGTTAGTGGTTGAAAATAAATTATTGCCAGCACGCTAATAATGTACGTAATTGCTAAGTTGATTACTTCCTCGGACAAAAATCTCGACGCGACTCATTCTCCTGCCACCTCTTGTGCTAAGATTTGCATCCACAATTATTCGTCTCTCACCGTCACAAATACAGATTACTCACACTATGTTCCGCTATCACCACATGAATTCGTATGATAATTTTTTCGACGGCATACTAGTATACGCATCAAGTGGCGGCATCAATCGTAGTTCTCTTGCGCCTGTGTCAGGGCGCGCGTACACTGGCAGGCACCGGACCGAGAATCACTTAAGAACGACACCTTTGTCTAGATGATGTCTACTATTTTTTGAATTACTACGCGTAAAATGACGCGGGTTTCGCATATTCAGGCAAAAACCACCTTTTTACAACACCTTGCGTCGGTTGATGTCACCCAAGGAGCCGTCACGGCCGAGATCACCTAATCCCGGATATGAAGAAGGCTTTCAACATTGAAATTGTGAAAATTTGTGAAAGACTACGGAAGCACGTAAGCCTCTTTTCAGCATACTTTCGTCGCGGTTTGTACTCATCTCGATACAGCGCGACTTCGCGGAAGATCACACGACAAGATAAACAAGACGCCCAAATCTGTGCGTCTCTTTACTGCTTTTATTAAAACCGTGCAGCTAACTAATGCTTTCCAATATAACTCATGCAATTGACATCTGTGAAGGTCATGGCACCTGAGGCACAAAAGGCCTTTTTGGAGAAACACCCTACAAAGCCTTCAGCAGCTAGAGGAATCTCCACTAACTCTAACCCGTTAACCTCGAGACCTCTGGAGGACATCACTAAAAATCTTAGTAAGAAGCAATTGAGGAGGAATGTCGATGTACTAGTAGACGCCGTCGCTTTGCCTGCATCGAAGAAAGTCAAGATGTGATTATGATGTTCTCGATTTTGTCTTGTTTTCGTGTTTCTTGGTTACATCTCCTTAGCATGATGATAATGTACTTTACTAATGCCTTAAGCTTATCTTGTATCATTGTACGTCCTGAAACGCGTCGCGTCGCAATGTACACGTGACCGCCTAAATCCCTATTTTCGCCAAATAATCGGCGGAAATTCCGGATGCACCATGTCCGTAAAGCTCCCTCTCGTCGCATTTTCTACCGATCGTACTCGATGTCTCTCATTTGCGACAGAAAAACAAGTAGCCTTAGCGGCCGTTCGCAGGGCTTGCTGGCTAACATCCTCAGTATTTAATAAGCTAGTAAAGAATGAAACGTTGACGAAGGGCGACAAGTCGCCTGTTACTGGTATTTATTTCCCCATCCACCCATGATATCGCTGTTCCTTACACCCCTATAGTCGGAGATTACTCCGCCCAAGCCGTGATAAGCATCATATTAAAGCATGCATTCCCTGACGATCCGATTGTGGGTGAAGAAGATGCAGCCGAGCTGCGTGCGGGGTCTGGGGAGGGAATGCGGAATCGGATTGTCGAACTTGCAAACGAGGCGTTGACGGGTGAGCTAGGGCTTGGAGACAATGCAGACTGGGGACTTGGGCCTGGTCATGAGACGACGCCCGCTGCGTTACTAGATGCGATTGACAGAGGAAACCATCCCGGTGGGAGTTCGGGAAGTAAGTTTCCGATCCCTCTTCAAGTTATCCCTCAATGCGTCGATCTTAACTATCTGATTCTTTATAGGGATGTGGACCATTGATCCCATCGACGGAACGAAGGGTTTCCTACGAGGCGAACAGTATGCGGTCTGTCTATCCCTCATCATCGATGCTCAGGTGAAAGTTGGAGTCATTGGGTGCCCCAACCTCCCTATCGATCCGAAGCGACCCGATTCTGGACGTGGATGCATATTTGTTGCAGTGAAAGGCCATGGGGCCGAGCAGGTGATATTTTTCTATCCCTCTGCATCATGCTCGTAATAGCCTCGACCACAGATAAACATTAGCGGTGCAAACCCTACTCCTCTCTCTATTCCCTCTATCTCGTCAGAAAACCTTAACTTCCTGGAATCAGTGGAAGCTGCCCATTCGTCGCACTCTTTCAATGATCGTGTGTCTTCTCTTCTGGGTATCACACGCAGCCCAACTCGGATGGATAGCCAAGCGAAATATGGATGTCTTGCCCGTGGAGAAGGTGGTGCATATTTACGAATGCCGACGGGCGTTGGGTATCAAGAAAAGATTTGGGTATGGCTGTTCTGCTACACGCTTATGGTTGTTACTCATGGCTTCTGCTAGGATCATGCCCCAGGTGCCATCTTAGTAGAAGAGACAGGCGGGACTGTGACCAATTCCAGAGGCGAGCCCCTTGATTTCGGTCTTGGCCGGACACTAGGTGAGAACTTTGGCGTCGTGGCTGCTGGGAAAGATGTGCATGCGCGCGTCCTTGAAGCTGTACAAAGAGCCAGCTACGAGACTAAAGCGAAAGTATGAATAGTGTGGTTGGTGATTTTCATAGGACCCTGTAGCAAAGTTATAGCCTTTATCCTATTATGTTAACAATATGTACCATCACCTATTCCAAGTTCCCTTGCATCCTGGATACATATATGTATGCACATCATGATAGATCGGATGCTTGTACATAGTTAGAATGATTGATTGATCTCTGCTTCAGCCATGCTTATCGCACAAACAATACATATCATAGTGGTGTGAGCACCAGTCCCTGAACATTTGGAAAGAGTTACATGGTATAAACATTTGTATAAGTATACAAGTTTATTCATTCAAGACAGGAACTTAGTTAAACAGAATCTTCTTCCTCACTAGCAGTGACACTAGAAGTATTGCCTGAAACTGGCTGAATCTCAAGACCAAACAGCTCTACCTCTTCTGCAACAAGATCATCAGTGGAATGATCAGTGTCTGCAAGTAAGATGACACTTTGTATATTTAGTGAGAGGTTCAAGTTATTGCAATCCTGAAAGTGCATGAGAGTGGCATTGGGGAACAAGGATTTGAGTGGTAGTTCACACAAAGTTTAGTGGTAGTTCACAAATGGTGTTATGATATAGTAAAACATACAATGATGTGAGTAGTGAGTATCCACAGCAGCAGGACAAAAGAGATAAATAGAAGGACAAAAATGTTGAAAGCTATGCAACCGTGACACATCCCAAATTCGGAGTTTGAAATCACCGGGCATCACTATCGAGTTGGCGGACGGTTCCTGACAATTAATATTATGTGATCTGTGTATGACGTCGGTATCTGCCGCCTTCAGAGTCATGCGGTCCGATCAGTGACGACGATCGTGGCAACTTTGGCTGTCCGTCTCTGGGTATGTAAGTTTCAGAAAGGTTTCATTCATCATTTCTTCCTCGTCCTTCGTAATTCTCGCTCCTTCACAACCATCTAGTATAACTATTCTAATGGCCAACTGGTGTGCTACCAACTCCTATTCGATCAGTCACAGACAATGATCTATTTTGTATAGGATTGACGTGTTTTCCTTCATTTTTGTACGACTGGCCTCTTTCTGCCTTGACAGCAACAATGACCATCCCTTCTGCAGACGGTGTCCGTACTCGGCGTCTTCATTTATGGCGTCTTGTTCGTGATCCAACAAATCCAGGCCAGCGTGCAGAACACCAAAGCAAGGTACACTGGTGGGCTTATTCGTGGTTTGGAATACTCATATGGTGATGCGTCCAGACTTAAAGCGAAAGGCCTCGATATCTCGGCCCAAGGGGTATCCATTAAAACTGACAAACGCTTCGATAGGGAGCACTACGTTGATGCTACACAACGGTGTGTTGGGATCTATGCTTGCGTACCCCTACTCCTTAACTCCTCTTCTGTGATTACTTCAGGGGCTTTGTGAAAGCTGTGGGATCCTCGTCATTCGGAAAAGCAAACGACACATCTTCGACGCACGTCTCTTCTCGGGGGATGGCCCAACAGCTTTCATCATCAAGTAATGGTAATGAAGAGAAGAAGAAACGAGGCATCTTCCACAGGGCTATCAGCTCGTCGAAAGAACGGCTATAGGGGATCATGCGCTCGAAGCATGATATTCTCAGGTACTATGTGGATGCACTAGACATTTGTCGCAGGGTGTGTGTGCTTAGTATGAGTCGGGTCCC
>QLOK01044160.1:0-20767 GCA_003313805.1 Tricholoma flavovirens | reverse complement strand
ATCATGATGGATCGATCATCATCGATCATCCACTACATCCGATTGAGTTCTCAAGATTCCTCGATCTCCTGGTTGAATTCCAGAACGGTTAGCTATATAGCCCAAGTATGTTTACCACCGAGGCAGTCACCGTATTCAAACAGAGTTGAACTCGGAAATGGTTATTTGTCTCTGTTTGTAACCAGAGAGGCCTTACGGTTCAAGTTCGATCACTTTACATTTCAATGAGTGAACAGGATGTCAACTTTTTCGCCATCGCCAGCTCCCCGTCGCTCCGTCCGAAATCGACCAGCAGTCACTTCCCCACCGAGGCGCGTCAGGGTTACTGGTAACAGTCGGACAACTTCACGTCTTGCAACGCCTGTGCAACACGACAATGTATCACTTTTATCCAGTATGGATATAGACGAGTCGGGCTCCGTTGCTACAGAAAGAACTTTTGCACTTTCAAGCGGAGAAACCAAGTTTTCAAAGTCGGATGAGTTAACTGTGATGTTGTATGCGCACTTGCCGGTGGAGCTCAAACAGACCTTGAGAAGTGCTGGTACGCACGCTATTCTATCTCGCACAGAACGTGTCGTTTGATTCTATCTCTCCCACCCAGACTTTTATGCTGATTCGTACTCCGGAGAGATAGACACCCTTACTGGTTTCGCGCTCGTAGCCTCTGTGCAGACATGTTTTGTGTGGCAACACGCTCAAGTACGCCGTCGTCTCTGTTACCCTTTACATATGTTTATTCAGAGCATAGGCAGTCAAAGGAACTCCTACCTGCTATATATTCTCCTGCCCCCAGAATGAAGACAATGCTAGCCCTCCATTTCATTCCCTGATCCCTTACGGACCATCACGAGAACCGGGTCTGATTCTAGTCTCCTTACATGGTACAATCCGACTCTGGGGAAGCATTGGCATAGGTCTTGCGGGTGGAAATCATTATTCTACCATACAACTCGATCTCTCCTCCGGCGAACAGATCACAAATCTTGTCCGCGCTGATGTACGTTGACTATACCCCTGTCCTTGTAAAGCTAAACTTCTGTCCTCCAGGCCCGAACATATATTGCTTCAACGACATCCGGCAGCCTGTTCCGCTTGACTCTCACCTCTGCTGCTGGTAATTATAATTTGACCTGGCGTCTGTTTGCCAGACCATCTCCATCGCTCTCTTTATCCCGCTTTCTTCCATCCATATTCTCCTCCTCTTCCACCACTCACCCTATCACATTTCATTCACAAAATATTAGTGCTCTTGCCCTTGGTCCCGAAACTTCAACGGGAGGCCGGGAAGTTTGGGTTCTGGTGGATACCCGTGTGCAGAAGTGGGACATGAAGTCTGAGGGATGGGAAGATCTATTACTAGACTTCGACGTTTCCGGCATTGTTGGGTCGGCGATCAGAGAATCATTTGGCACCAGTGTTGATCAAGATGACAAGCAGGTGGATCTGGAATTGGTTGATTTAGCAGTAGATGGGTGAGATGACTTTTGTACTTCATTCTCGCGTTCGACTGACGGTCGTTCTTCAGGCAGGGGAAGCTTGTTGTATTGATCTCCTATGCTGCTATGGAAAAGTCATATATGGCGTTAGACGTCCCCGGTGTACGGCGAATATATGCTCTGGCCCGTCTTTCGTGCCTTGTGGAGGTACTCAAAGTCGACAGTGTCAGCAGTGTACCATACCACAGCGTGAGTTACTGAATCTTCTAAACAAAACACGCTTGTTCACGATTCTTCTAACTAGACCTTAAGTTCAGGTGCTCCCATGCATCCTCGGATACAGCTTATCCTTGGAGGTGTGTTGACCAGCATTCAATTCGGAGATGTAGTCGCCTTATGTGCTCGAGGTTTGCCTCCGTTACACTCCCTGTAATAACGCTAATCTCCACACTACCTCTTCAGATTCGGAATACAGAGATCGTCTCGAATTAAAATCAACCACAGACAGGACGTTGGGTGTTGGCGTCATTCAGTCAGAAGGAATGTTGTTGATACTGACAGCCGCTACCATGATGGAAGCCATCATTGACGTGGATAATGTTCTTGCCTTCGATCCCCAGTATATCTGGTCTTTTGTCACTTTGTTTCTTATTGACATCGCATTCTTATAGGGAGGGACAAGCCAAACTCATCAAATCAATCATGACACAGGCAATATTATACGGGGCTCTCCCAGAGGTGAGATTCCCTTATGGCATACGTAATTGTGCAAGTTCACAAAGAATTTTGTCACAAGAATCCCCTGAACTTCAGCTTCCCACCTGAACTTGACGAAGAGAGCTTGATGCGAGGGGCGGAACAGCTTAGCCAAGCCGTGCTTCAATCAGGTCTGATGAATTCGTTGCATCTTTCATTTTGTGTCTTAGCAACAGAAACACAGATCCGGAGGTGGTACGCAAGAATCATGACCTTACTGCCCATTTGACGGCGCGAAAAGAACGACTCAGCTGGCTTATCAAGTTCCTCAACGATAATATGGCGGTTGGTAAGGTAAGCGCAATCCTACCTTTCGCATGTGCACAAATATTAAACTGCTCATCTCTATAGATGTCTCAACGGAGTCGGCAGAAACTCGCAACGGATGCGGAGAAATTGTACGCGAGTTATCAACTATGGCTACGTCATAATGATCTCCTTGGGTAAGTCTGACGGCTTTCTCGTTGCATCGTACTACTAATCCTCTTCGTTCTCAGAACCAATCCAACGTATAGTGTCCTCCATGATGCTGTGCACGCCTACATGGAGGAGATTGGAGAAGCAGAACATGAAGATGTCATGAGAGTATTCTTCCGTCTTAAAATCGGGGATGTCGGCCGCCTAATAATGAAGGTCGCTCAAGTCACCACCCACGCCTCGCGTGCGACAGGGAGGAACATGATCGAGTTCCTACCAGAAGCCAATGGTGTCGTCTTGGTATGTGCTTTTTTTTATACTTATGATAGACTTGACTTATCTTGCTGGCGTTAGACTATCCTGAGGTCTGCATTTGACTACCGTGATTATAATCTCGGGGTCTACGGTATTACTCTCCCGATGATCAAGCCATGGAGTAGCAGGCCTGCCGTCATCGATGTAGTCCTCGAATTCTTCGACGCCACAACAAAGTGCCTAGACGAACTGCCTGCGGGTAGTGAACATGTAAGTATAGACAAGGAGCCGAAGTCACAGCTACCCGAACTAGCAGCTATACTTCTTGCATGTTTCCAGGAGAGGCTTGATTGGCTCCGAAGGTGAGTGCATCTCGAACCGTATTGCGAGGGGAAGTTGAGTAGGCTGGCTTGTTTAGCCCGGTTGCCGTAGACGAGGCGGGTGTTGAAAGAGATCGTGATGAACTACAGAGGAAGTTTGAAATCCTCCGACCTGAGGTTTTTGAGACTTTGCGTAAGTCCGATCGCAAACTTGTATTTGTTACCTATCGACGTACTACTCAAAATAGGTAGACACGGGCATGCTGGTTCTGCATTCACTCTCGCAGAACAGTATCGGGACTTCAGCAGTTTAGCCTCACTTTGTCATAAAGAGACGGTGTACCCGCCGGAGGACAATCCACATGCACTTCGAATACAAGCTTACTTTGACCGCTTCAAAGACGAGTTTGCAATGGAGCTATACCGATGGTACATTCAACATGGTGAGGCTAATACAGACTGCCATCTGCAAGGAGTATCATGTTGGTTTCAGGAGAAGTGCGCGTTATGTTCGCACAAGACGATACATATCAAGAGTATATGGATAAATTCTTTGCTTTGAGCCCGAATACAGCCCTTTCGTGGATAAATGACCTAGGGAAAGGGAGGCACGGAGCTACGGCAGCCGCTCTTCTTATCGACGCTGAGCAGGCCAATAACCTAGAAGCTAAACATGTGAGCTTGTCCTGGACCTATACGGAAATTATCACCCGTTGACATTCCATGAAGTTTATGCTTAGCGTTGGGAAGCTTTCACAGCTAGCCCAGCTGAATGAGACAGATCCCCGATCAGATGATTCAGTGCTGGATGGTATGTTTGTCATATCACTGTGTTCCTGCTGAAATATTCAAAGCACCCTTTTAGCATTCCATGACGAGCTGGATTTCGTGAGTGTGCAGGAAGCCCTTTTGATAGAATTCAAATCTGCACTCTCTGGCATCCGTGGCAAGCAATCCCTTGAAAATCAGATTGATATTATCGTGAAAGCGAAAGCATCATCGTTATCAAAGAAAAAGGCACTAGCTACCGTGATTGAGTGTTTCCTTGTTTTAAGAGGATGTTTGGTTCTGATATGATGATACCTCAGATATTCCGGGAGCTTGTACGTGCCTTGCTGCAAGGCAAGGCGCTGCCCATCGAAGACGCAGTGGATGTCTTGACTCTGAAGGACAATGCTTCAACGCCAGAAGACTTTGCAACTGCCCTCCATTTACTTGCCCGTGTTCAAGTAGGTCGACATTTCACAGAAGTCACTATATATGCTCAACCATGATCCTTCGACACCAGAATTTGCCACGAAGTCGAAAGTCGTCCGCTTTTCGAACTGTCTGGCGCCGAATCTATATCCATGACGAGTACGCGCAATATTTTGCGGCATATTCTTGTCACAAGGCTTATCCGCTTACAGGTGGGACACCATCCGAAAAACTGCTAACGTCTCCGACGTCGAATTGAGTGAGCGATTCCGAAACACCGCATTCTACGCCACCCTTTGCGCAGTCCTCCCGAGAGAATATCGACCGGAAGGTTATGAGACGCTTCCTGACATGGCGCTGTTGTCGCCGACACCGACAGAAATTACATCACGGTGGCCAGGAATGTCACCAGACCAGGTGGAGGCTCTCGCACAAGATTATAATCTGGAGTGTGAACAACTCCGCCAGCTAGACCTGAACGATGTGTACCAGCGGGTTCGAGAGTTGGCAGCGCACGATGTTGTGTGGCAAAATGCACAATAGTTTTCAGACAGCTTCCCATATTTAAAATTGGAAATACTTTTTTGGGTCCATAACATTAGTGCTTAACATTTAACCCTCGGAACCGTACTGTGATGTCTTGCAATTGCTTGAGAAAAAAGATCAAAACATTAGACAATATATTATGCATCCAGGGGTATCTTCTAGACATGATGCATGAATGTCCGTGTCATCATGATTGTCGTTCCATCAAGTATATCCGAATATCGCACCCATTAAGTCCCTCCAACCTCGCTTCACCACCACCTGCGTCGTGCTCGCGTATTCCAGGGCCAACCACTCCAAATACTTCGCATCAAGTGCACTCAGCGGGCTCAGCTCGAACGCACCCATGTCCTTCGGGGCAAGGTACACCGTTTCGAGTTCAGACTCAGACTGTGACAGGGAGGGTGGTATGAATGATTCAAGTACAGACAACTGGAACAGCGTGTGTGCATGCAAGGTTTGCAGCAGTGACAACGTCGTCAGCATTTGTCCGTCCCTAGTTCCCTCGCCATCTTCGTCGACACCCTCGTTCACCACGGTGGTGGACATCGATGCCTGACGTGCTTTCACACTCCCGCCCGCAACTGACGACGGACTAACAACTGTTGCCTTTGCACTGGACCACGACATGCCGCTCGTCCTCCTCATCCCCCGATTCGTTGAACTGGTTGGCGTCAACGTGTCTCCATTCGCGGCAAATTGACTCACACTCCCAGTGGGGACCGGGGGCCCGCCCTCGATTCCCATCCCTAAATTTCGCATATATGCGCCACAGTTTAGGCTGAGGTCGTCATCACCATCCAACCTTACTTTGCCCCAGTTCTCCCGCCCACCGGCAGTGGAATACGACATAGTGGAATTGTTTCGCCACGAGCCAATCCAGAGCCCGGCACAGATTACGCAGACGTCTTCGTACACGCGCCATGCATCACTCCATGTTGTAAGTACCCTCGATTTGATATCTGCTGACGATGAGGGCGTTGGTCCGCAACAAGGATAGTGAGACGACAACCTATGCTCGGAGTCGAGTCGTAGGATGCGGTCGATTTCATTCCACTAAGCAACTAATCAATGCAGGTTTAGCACTCCCATAGCGGGCAGTGACTTACAAGTTTGATGTCACTCCAGGAAAATCGAATGGTGGAAAGACGATGCGTTGGGCCTCTTAAACCACTGGGTTGTGGTATAGGCCTCGAAATATAAAATGTAGGTCGTGTGGCCTTGCTCGGGGTTGACGTAGTCAGATCAATTAACAAGTCGTAATATGAAGGCTTTTCAAGAAAAATGGCATCCGTAGTACCTAGAGGAACCCCTTCCATTAACTACTTCCAGGTTCAAGAGTTTTGTGAGAACACATACAAGCTATCCATCCACGCCCACTTCGGGTTTCCGAGAGTAGTCGATCCGTATCGTTCAGTGTGATCATTCCGAGTACGTTAATAGACTCCTTGCATCTGGCTTTGAGTCTACGAGGAAGGGGTGAATTATCTGATGACGTGTCTTGCTGCTGCTGCGCCTCGTAGCACATATCAGCAGCCACCTGACAGAGTATACACGCCGCCTCGACAGGTGGAAGCGTGTATATGAGGATCCGCCGTCGCCCAAGGACATGTTTATACAGAGTCAGGGAAGACGGACCAAGTATTCGTAGAAGGTGCGGTAGGTGAAGGGTAGGGATGCCGTTTGACATATCAATCTGGAACACGGCGGAGGCATCATTGGCTACTGCAGGCTAGCATGTGTGATTCTGGATGCTTGCCTCCTCAAATTCATTACTCCACCCCCTCCAGTCACCAGCCCCATCAAGATCAGCTCTCCTCACCTTCCGTTCATCGAAAAAAGCACGGGCCGGTTCCCATTGGCTCTCTTTCGGCTCGGGTGAAGCAGCGTCCTCAGACTGGGAAAATGTGTTCGTCATAAGTTCTTTGAGCGCCGACGTGTGCAGCCAAGGCCGTGGCCTAGACGATTTGGCAAGTAAAATACCAAGGGACGAAAGGCGAAATCCACGATGACCCTCCTCCATAGTCTTGCGTCTTCTGAAAACACAGACTCCGCGCTGGTCATCCTTTGTAAAATAGCTGTATACGGGAGTTGGTAAAATACGGAAGAAAGACAAAAAGCACGTACACAACGTCCTGATCTACCAAATGCAAGCCGCTAGGTAAGGCACTGAACTCCACGTTGTCGAGATTAAGGTCTGCAAATGTGTGGTAAGTGTCAGACCTGGATCAGAATGTCGTAGATGTACAACCATCGCTAGCTTTTAAAGACCAATCGATTACATGTCCTCGTGTTGGATGGAACGATGCATGAAACATTGCAACTGGGAGGTGATTCGGTGATCGACAGTTTTGAAGATCGACTTGGAAGAAGACATACCTATATCCTGAGGGAACCTTCCTTTCGAACTTACAGTGGCCATTCCGCAGCTCAGGAGGGAGTCTGAGGCGGGCAGAAGTAAATATCAGGATAAGAATACTGACAGCATGAGGCAGTACTACTTGCGACAGAACTGAGTCACAACGAGTCACGTCTTGAAAAGCTTGAACGCCACCATGTCCCAACCTCAGACGATCAGCGTGGCAGACCTCGATATATCTCAACTCGCTGATGTACGGAAGCAACTTGAAGAGGTAGGCCAACAACATGGTCCCATCGAACGAATCTGATCGAATCTTCAAGGAACTGAATCACCTCACCAACTCTTTTGCTCAGCTCAAGCAGGCACAGGCAAAATTCAAAGCTTGCATACAGAATGTCGGAGAGGTGAAGCCGGAGAATCAAGGTTCATACTTCATTTGTCTCATTGCAGTACCCGTCTAACAATTGCCTCAGACAAAACCATCCTAGTTCCTTTAACAAATTCGCTCTATGTTCCCGGAAAACTGAGCGACCCGAAGCACGTTATCGTGGATATTGGTACGGGCTACTTCGTACAAAAGGTACGCTTATTGCTCCGTCGGCTGAATGTCCTACTCAATTCATCCACAAATGCCAAACTTTAGACGCGTCCTCAAGCCTCGAAACACTATTCAGACAAAGTGGAATATATCCGTACCAACCTTGAAACATTGGAGGATACGATCCAGAAGAAGCGGGAGAATGTGACTTACTTGGTTAATGTGATGCAGTCAAAGCTGCAGGCTCAGGCCACCGCGACAAAGAGTTGATTTACTTTGAAGGGGATCCACATTCAACAAAAGTATTAAGTTGAGCCTATCTATCAGTGGGGCAGAGACCTCACATCTACGAGTCTCACCCGTCTTCTCGAACGATGATTGTGGTTTGTCTGGATAGATATCTGCACACCTTCCGCAGACAACTGTCGTAGCTTGTCTACAACGTTTGCATCGGGGATGTCGACAGTCTCAGCGCGAAGCTTTACCCCCAAGGAGTCACGCATCTGCTGCTTTTGATGCCTTTTCTGTAGCCCACCGCTACGGATTTAATGGTGGGAGACTAGGTATCCGACTAACGTCTACCTTAAACTCTTGGCATAACGTTCAAGCGCGGAGTCATTGCTCTTTAAGGTTCTCCTATTTTGTCCGGTGTTGTACGTGCATGTAAGACTGAAGGAACTGTGTCCATCATGTAGTATGGCTTCACAGAAAATGTTGTACTGGCTCGATGTTACTGAACCATCAACTAGCATCTACTGGCCACTCAGCCCGGTTAGGATGCTGGGATAAATCTGGCTCGATGCGACATAAATTAGCTAAATGCAATTTGGTATCAAGGTTTTTATTGTCGGCTTGAAGAGTGATGTTTTGGAAATAATGTACCGACGACGAGGAGTATGGATTTAGTAATGCTAACATAATCGTCATCAGACCTGACGAAAAAGAAATCGACCTGACTAAAAAGGAAATCCGCTTGACGAAAAAGGAAACAGACCAGTTACTGTTCAATATTAAATATTCAATTCCATCTCCGATTCTTTTCATGCCATAAATATTAATGTAAACGTCCTCGGCGCCAAATTTAGGGGTAGATCTGTCATACCGCGTCTTGTCACAATGTATCACGTGTCTAATGTCACATCTCCCTTTCTTTGCTTCCCCTTGAGTCAACCGTAATGGCACGCGCGACTACCCGTTCCCAAAAAGCTCCTAGAGCATCCCAGTCTCAGCCTCGACCAAGCCAGTCTCACCGACCTCGCCGATCCCAGAACGACGAATCTGACGAGCCAGGAGACGAGTCAGATGAGGGCCAGGGAGGAGCAGGGATGGACATGGATGAGGAAGATAACCGGGACCAAGGTGATGCCAGAGCGGTCAGTATAGATGCTTAGTCCTCTCGGATGAAGATCCTGAACGCTATGTCCTGGTGATGGGTAGGAGTTGAAGCGAAAAGCCAGTGAACTCGTCCGACTGGCTTTGTTCACGGAGCACAAGAGGACACCTCTTCGCAGGGAGGATATCTCAAAGAAAGGTAAGGATGCGTTTGTCATATTTGCCACTCACAGCTTATGTTGTGCAGTCTTGGGGCCAAACACTCGCGCTTTTAATCATGTCTTTGAAGTTGCTCAAGAAATGTTAAAGAACACATTTGGAATGGAGCTTGTGGAGCTCCAATCCCGCGCCGGTCTCGAACAAGAAGCGAATATGAACGCGACTCAAGACGATCTCAACGAGGCCCGTAAAGCCACTGGGATCAAAAAGAAAGGTACGTTCATCTGCCACTTCTTCCCCATCCTTAGTATTGTCCTCATTGCGCCCAACCACAGCTGTTGCAACTGGATCAAAGACCTACATCCTGCGCTCCATCCTGGACCCCTTAATCATCGAACATGCAGCCCTTACTGACGAGCATCTCCTTGAAGCCGAAGCCGCCGATGCGCCCGAGGAAGAAGAGATCGATTCCGACGACGACGGATTCGGGCCGCGTTACTACGGGAGCGTCATCTCTTGGAGCAAGGCTGACCAGCTGGGGCCCTTGGGTATCCTGTACATTATCCTCGCTCTGATACTAGTTGGCGGGCGAGTCATAAGCGACGGTATGCCGTACATTTTATTTTTAACCCATTGCCCTGATCACAAGGCCTCGCCAGTGGACCTTCGTGCGCAACTCAAACGTTTAGGTCTGTCGTTGACTGGTGTCATTACGTTTAACGCACAGAGCACGCACAAGACCATGTCGGTAGAGCAGTATCTCAGCCTGCTTATCCGGCAGGGGTACCTCGACCAACAGCAGACTGGAGAGGCAGGGAAGAAGGGGGGCAAAGGCAAGCGGGGGCGGGCAAATGCGGATGACGACTCTGGGGCAACCTACGAGTGGCGTTGGGGCCCGCGTGCGCAAAGTGAGGTGGGGGAGAAGGGGATTGCTCAGTTCGTAGCGGAGTTTATGGTTGGCGATGCTGGTGATGATGACGAAGATGACGAGGAAGATGAGACGGGGAGGAGGGGCCGGGGCAGGGGAGGCGCGAGGAAGGAAAGTGCCCAAGATATGTTGGAGAAGATGTTGAAGGGTGTTGAGAGAGCTGCTGGGGGGCAATTGGCTGATCTGAAGTAGTGTCGGTATAACGATTTTTTGGCTTGGGTACGATATATTCAATTATTCTGGTAGTACATCATAGTGGACTCATTTACATGTAGTAGTAAATACAAGACATGGTCACTTTAACATTATAAATGCGGTCCATGATGTAGGCGCCGAGGGCAAGAAGTCTCCAATGCTCTGACTGCACGGACAAAACGCCCTTCATCCGCCCCGGTCCGCCAATTCTGCATCGCCCGCCTTGAAATAGCCTGGAGACAAGCGTCTTCCCTGAGCCATCTGCCTATCAATAGCAGCGTGCGCTTTTTCAAGTCCTTAATGTAACGTCCCCCCGCCGTTAGTTCCTCCAGATTCATATCCAAGAACTCATTCATTCTCTTCCCCTTCTTTTGCATATCCCCAGGTGATACTGTACTCCATTCTGACTACTAGAAGGCGAACCCAGACACCAGCCATTAAACAAGACCTTACATACGATACTTTCAACTACCGATCCGGATTCCCTCGTACGGCCCAGCTAACCTCGTTTGAGCAACGTGCAAAACTTTTGGCCGATGATAAGCTGACTCACATGATTGAGGAGGTTACCCTCAAGAATATTTGGAACGGTCTGGATTTGACACTGACTATCAACGGCATCATCATTTCCTATGGTAAAAAATCTCAAAATACCATTCAACTGACCGGAACACGCAACAGCGTTGCCCAGAGATACAATAGGAATCCCCTCATAGGGGTGCAAGAAACCCAAGGCTTGTGGAGGAAAGATAGGGAAGAAATCTGAAATATAGCACATCCAGCCACTGGATCTTCCTGTTTTCGCGAGCAAATAACTAACCTCTCTCATTATTGATGCGTCTGAATTAGGGACCTTACTTTCGAGCAAATTCAATATTTACAAATAAAATTTTGAAACAAAACTTGCCTTTGCATCGAAAAAATGCGCAAACCCAGCGTTTCCAACACGCGGGGTTCCGTAGGTCATTCCCTTGACCGAGGTGTCCGTTGGAAGGTTAAGAGTAAAGTATAATTCGGCCAGGGCGCCTCAAAGCGAATGTCCAATCTATGTCAGAATTTGTTCAGAGGTCGAGAAATGAGCCTGAAATATTAAAATACTTACGCAAGTCACCTTCTTTGTATTCTTTGACGCCATCAAACTCTTCACTTCTGCGAGGATTGCGAGAGCTGTTAGAGCGTGTTCGTTACGGAATCCAGCATGGACTTGGACACTTGAAGGGATGCCAGGGGAAAGTGTAGTATCAAGGGCTCTTGGACTAAGATGACATCGGTCAGGATGGACAGACTGAGGATCCAAGATCAAATGTTAGAGAGGAATTGAAAGGTTTGCAAAGCATACAGTTGAGTAGGATCTGTCCCTTCGTGTGCAGCAACAACAGTGGTCTGTGCCGGCCAGTAACCAACAAAGACTTTAAACATGAAGTTGAGCAGATATTCTCAATGAAATCAGATCAAGACGGACAGATCTGGACAGTATTTCCATCGCCGCCAATAAGGGTGGGCTGGAACCCAGGAAGCGCATTTCAAGCATCTGAGCAATGGGATCTCAGTTTGAACGAAGGTGAGTCAACGCATCACGAACCACCACAATTCCATCCAGTCGTAGGACAATAGGCAGCGCGCGCAAACTGGGTATATGTGGGCGAATCCAGAGAGTTCTGCAGCTGAAACCGGTGAGATATCACGAGAGAGCGGTGTAGTAGTCGCTACAGAAACCCATGCAGGCACAGAGAGGAGGCCGAGCATCGTAACCGTCATAATGCGCAGAAAATTATGGAACAGCTCTCATAAATGATTGAGTTGACATTTTATAGCAGTTGTGAATTAGTGGTCCGGTCTTCTCGATGTTGGTACACGAATCCACAACACGCGATGATGAAAATGACTTCTAAAGTTACCATCTCGTTTGGATTGAATTAGACTAGTGCGCATTGCCGCGCACGACATCCATCGTAAGGCGATGATATTGCTGGCGTCAAATTAAAAGGTCTACAACGATCAATGAGCGCCTGAGCACTGGCTGGAGGGATAACTAATCGGGTCGGGGGAACGCATCCGTTTTGGTGGATGGGATTGAATTAGGGATCGAGTGTGAACTCCTTGAGCAACTCAGTTGCTGTAATGCACAAGATTGCCGCAACCATGGCTGTCTGAGCGCTTCGAGAACTATTTGATTTGCTGGCGTAATATGCGTTCCTCGTATGTAATCCCAGACACCTCGCATTAAAAATGCTGGACTCGAAGACAAAAGCGTCAGACGTTTCACACAGACTGACGGCACAGTACTTACTGCCAGTGAAGAGTACAGGGCCACAGGCTCATGGCCATCAATGATCACATGGCATCACACAATGATGGACATCTAGAGAGGGAGTATAAGTAATACCTGGAGCATGAGTACTACTTGGAAATCTGTTAAGTAGTACATAAAGTGGCAAATCAAGTTCGAGGTTGAGTCGGATGCATTGATGTGAACTTCAACTTGAACTCTCAGGCTCCTACTTCGGGGTCCCGTGACCAACCCCCTATAATCTCCGAGTCACCGCTCAGGCTAGTAGCGCTCACTGGTATAGCACTACTTATTCGCCGAGGCCAGTGATGAATGGGACCTGATGCATGCTTCAACCCAATATGAAGAGCTGCTATGTACATTCCATGATTGACGCCCATCATTGAATCCTCACATCATCATGTCACATGTCTCGAACAAGCCTTCACAACCGTGACATGATGTTTTACTTTGACTTACATATATAGCAAAACGGCGCTGGACTCTGCAGCCGATCTGCAGCCGAAAACCGAGTGTCTATCTATTCAAGATTTGAAGGATGGCCAGCTGACCAAATTGAAATTTCGCTAAGGAACAACCTGGAACTTTCTGGCGGAGGAGGGCACCAGAACTTCGGTAGAAAAGGCCACCTAACATCCTGGGGCGTTTTTGGTTTCCCTTTAATGTATACCCGTCCCTTACAAATTATCTTATCTGTCTCGCCGACCGTGACAAGATTTAATTGTTCTTTCCAAGTGCTTTTACTGGAAGGCACAGGTCATTGTACCTTGGTGCAGCTCATTCAAGTTGTGTTCGGAGCTATCACAAAGCTATCTCGGTAAGTAGTTTACATTGTTATATAAAAATTGTTTGTTGACAAAGACTAGGTACTACGAAATGGACTTATATGTGTGTGTATATCACAGGCTCGACTCGGAAAAGATGGTGAGGGTTCTAAGCACAAGTGAATAAGATTAACCTCGTTTTCATTCCATACTGCTTATCGAATCAATCCCTGCCAGTAGGGTCCTGAAGCAATACTATACTCGATCTGTCATTTTCCTTTCCTGCCAGTGGGACACCCTCCATGAGCAAAGCATGCGGAACAAAGCCTAACATGTGAATGTCTTATCGTCCAATCCTAAAATGATTCATCGTGACTTTGATATATACTATACATGTAGTATCCCTACTCGGTTGTCCAGTTACGACATTTGTTGTAATTGTGGCGCTGAAACGACACACTTTTTTTTGCAGTCACTACTGCACTTGAGCTACGCGCTGTGTGGGTGTCGTTGACAATGTCTTTCACTTAGTCTGCACATTGTGGTAGCAGGGAACGTGAACGTTTCTCTTCTTACCGGCAGTCGGTGCAATTCAACTACATAGTTCGAATTGATATTTGCGGACTGTTACTTAACTTTCTGTCAATATGTTCATTAATAAAGTTTTGAATAAAATACTCCCATGTAAATTTCAGAAGTGTACAGATATCCTAAATATGGGGTATGAAGGTTGTCCAACGAACCGTTGTGAATGCCCCTGCGGGCAGTGACCGAAGCAGTACGAATGCCTGGATCAACAGCAGGATTCGTGCCACGAAATACAGAAAAAGGAATACATCGCCAGACAGCAGATAGAGAAACTTCAAATATTGACTCTTCATGATCACCGACGACGATTGTCTAATATCCTTACGTGGAATCGGCTGTCCGAATGCACCCATCACTAAGGTATAGGGCAGTGGTAGAGCTGTTGTGAAGACGGCGGTAGTGCGCCACAACGTTGTCTGCGCCTGTGAGGGCATCGGGAATGTCCACGCAAGACAGTGGATAGCCCCGAACATCGTTGCAAGTAGTACGGCGGTCCCGTTCACGGTGTTGCGAAAGCTTGTATACAATTCCTCTGTAGCCAGATCGAATCCCCAGTAGAAAGTAGGCACTCTCTGAAAGCGAGTAAAAAAATCCTGTATGTCGGGTTCGCCACCCGTATCGCAAAGCGTGCGGTAGACTGTGTGCAAAGATTTTAACACAGCGCGCAGCCTTCTAGAATAGGAAAATGGCCCTCGCTGGTCGATCTGACTGCAATCAGGAACGATACAGGGCTTTTTTGCTAGCAGAGAGGTCACCGAACTCTCTGCTGCAGGATCATCAACGGCCGTAGATGGTTCGTTGACCACTGAGGGAATTTGCAATTCCACGGGGCACTGCACGACCACGGGGCACTTTACGTCAAGAGGTTTATGCCACCAAACCCAATACGTAGTGAAGTTGAGGAAAGCAAATGCGAGGGCGACGAGTTCGAGTTCAGATGTAGGGAGGTGGTGGATTGTGCGTGCAATCAGTTGCAAAATAAACCATCCCGTTTGGACCAGTACAATCCCTTTCGACAACATGTCACCTTTACTTCTATCCAGAATCTCTGCCTTAGAGATATTAATAGATCCCGTTCGTATATATTTGTCAAGGTCGCTCAGCGGAAATGGATGCTGCTTCCCATCTTCGTTGCGAATCGTGAAACCCCCCATGAGTGCAAAGAAGCCGTGAATCTCCGTCCAATCTTTATCTATTTTGGAGATGAGCATTTATGTAACATAGTCAACGACTCGTGTACCTTTGTATAACTCCGCCAAATGACGAGCCATGGCTTGCTGACGCATCGCCCAAAGAATGATAAGCTCTGGTGCGAGTAGTCCTACTCCCATTAGCAACATCCTACGCAGCTTGACACGGATAAGGGGGTCATTAGGAGCGGGAATGTTCGGATGAATAGCAAGCCATGTGCAAGCGAAGATTGTTGATAGGGAACTCCATACAATGTTCCAGGTTGTCCGACAATGAGTAAGATCAAGACATCTCAATGGTACCATCGCGATGTCAAGTTGCTCGGCGTTTCTATGTTGGATAGGCAAGGCGACCGCTGCATGTCGAAGAAAATAATGCAAGAAGAATATCGACAGCATCATGATGCAGCAGTTAAAAAAAGTGGTATGTGAAGAAGTTTGGGGTTCACAGTATACATACTATCAGCGGGCGTCAATGTACACGCTACGGGCGAGGTAGGCTCGTTCCATGAATTGAATTGCCAATATCACGCCTGGGTGAGATCTGGCGCTAATTGAGTTTGCATCAAACGCGTCTCGCAACCCAACTTGAGGCTTGCGAGGTAGGCGTAATTTGTGTGTGTATTTGCCATGGCCGGATGTTGGAGTACAAGGACAAGAGCTGATCATGATTGTGATTGGATCTCGATTGCGGGATTCTCGCAGTTGTACCTGTGTACACGTGTTTTCTGGGTGTCGAAGCTATGAGGCGTCCTTTTCTGCTATTGCGCGTCAGCTTCAATCCATGGCTTGGCCGTGATTAATCTGTCCTGTATGATTCGGATATGGTTTTTCTTCGGATCAACGTGTTCACAGACTATCCCTTGCAAGTTACATATCTGCAAACTGTTCCCCTTCCCCTCGGTATGTTTCGAGACTGCGACGAACTTTGAACACACTACGCAGGATGGCTCAAGTTGCATTTGAAGTTCCGAGTCAGAACAGCGCTCCCGAGTTCCCGTGATTCCTTGCTCCCAGCCACACCCTTATGGGTGTATTATTCCAGTGGATCGTACTGGATTGACCTCAGTTGAGGCTGCCAGTGTACACTATAGCTGGTGAGCCAAATAGTCACCGGTGGTATCTGATGAATAATTTCGCTGAAATATAAAGTAATTGGTTCTCGGAGTGGTAGTGTAGACACATCCATTTTCGTTGTTGACTTCCCCAGGAGCCAGGCGAGTTTTCAAAGGCACAATTATAAAGCGAGAGACTATAAGTTATGGACAAACTTGTCGTGGTACTAATAATGTTCACGAAGCTGCTGTGCAATTGGGAACTGAGATAAGACAAAAAATTCATGTAATGGCCCGGGAGCTCTTCTACAACCGGAATTGAAAAATTGGTGCACTATAATGAGCCCTGGAGGATATGTTTTAGAAACTTTCTGTGAGAACCCAATTTCTGTTCAAGTTTTGCGTGCCAGAAATTCAGAATGTCCCTTCAATCATGTGATCAACTTGTTGGTTCTCGAACGAGTGCAAAACGACTGTGCAAAGTTAGTTATCCAGCATACAGCAGGAGTTAATTGTAGCCATGTATCGAGTTCATGCCAGAACAGGCTTCGGTTCTTTGTATAATTTGAGTAAAAGAGAACTGCAGACAACAGACACCGATCTACGAGGACAATTTGTAAATGATTTCTTTGAGATCTTGAGCAGCTACTCACGACAACGCCATGGCCAATGATGCCCAGACGGGGGTTAGGCGAACATGGCCAGCCGGATAGATAACTCCTGCGGCAATGGGTACAGCGATAACGTTATAGATCCCTGCATAAAACTAATTTACGCAAAATCCTAAGTATACTAGCAAGACTTAAACAAGTTCGAGCGCACCAAATTAAATTTCACTCGATTAAATACTTTTCTTGAAAGATCGCTCAGAGTGAGGAGACTCCGTAGATCCGAAGATAAGAGGATGAAGGAAGCGCTTGATATCGCGACATCGCCTGTATACAAATCGTAAGTTGCATGAACATGGATTTAAGTCAAAGGGACACACTTCCTGATCCGATAGCGACGCTAATGTCTGCAGTAGTCAACGCCTGCCAGAAGATGGCTAGTAAGCACATTTTCTGAACTATATACGAATGAAAACTCACTGGAGCATCGTTTATCCCATCGCCGACCATGGCCACAATGCATCGTTCGTTTAACCTTTGTTTTGCAAAAAACGATCCCCACTCTGAGTGGGTTCTTTTTGCACCAACTTGCTGTAGCCATTGGATCTTCTGCGCCTTGAGCAAAAGTTAGGACTCTTTGGCTCGGAAGTTAAATTGATTCTCGCTACCTTCTCATGCGGCAGTACACCGGCGATAACATTTGTCGTCGGGATACCTACTGTTTTAGCAACGGCACGTGCTGTAAGTTCGTTATCGCCAGAGATCATCCAAGTACCGATCCCTTGGTTTTGCAGATAAGTTACCACGGAATGTGCCTCTGGCCGTAATCGATCGGCGACGGCAAAGATTGCTGCTAGGACAAAAACCTTGGGATCTGGGTGGTCTTCCGATTCATCGCGTATTGCGAGCAAGATGACACTCTTCGCTTCGGCCTTCCAGGTTTGTAGTCGTTGACTGACCACGTAATCCACAGTGGTGCCATGTTCTTCAAGCCAAGCCTCATTGCCGATAATTGCCATGCATTGCAGATCCTGGAAGTGAGCCTTCAGTCCCTTTCCTGCCGTCTCTTCGAACATGGATCCACCGGAAGTCGAAGCACCTTGTGTGACACAGAAAGAACGGATCGCTGTACCCAGCGGATGCGACGACGTAGACTCCATCTCAGCAGCGATCCCGAGGATTGCGGCTTGCTTCAATCGGTTTATCGACAATACCTCGTAATCTGTGACAGTTGTGTCTCCACCTTCAGTCAATGTGCCAGTTTTGTCAAAAACAACAACATCGACTTGGGCCATCTCTTGGAACGCCTCCCCCCCTCCCTGAGCTAGAATTCCGAATTTGGCTGCCAGTCCACTTCCGACGAGTAATGCTGTCGGAGCCGCTAGACCGATACCGCACGGACAAGCAACGACAAAAACAGCAACAGCGAATTCAAGTGACCAAACGGCTACAAAATATTGAAGTTAAGCTTCATGTATAATATCTATCATATAAAAGTCCTATACTCACTCCAGCCACCAATCGAAATGTCCAAATAGCCCTTAGGAAGGGTACCACTCAATCCCAAGCCGAGCCATGTTATCCAGGTGAGAATGGCCAGTAAAGTCACGACAGGCACAAAGTAGCCAGTGAGGAGGTCAACCACACGTTCTATTGGAGCACGTCGTGTTTGCCCTTCCCGGACAACCTTAACTATGTGATCGAGCCTTCATTGAGACCTTGATTTAGGATGATTGTCCAATGTTCAACGCAACCAAAGCTCACATATTTGCTCCACCACAGGCGTCGACCTTCGCGTCGACCATTTTCCCTTTATTGATGGTGCCCAAGAACACTTTATCTCCAACAGATTTCTTTACGAGCCTCGATTCGCCTGTCAATGAGCTCTCATCGAATGCGCTATCCATGCCCGAAACGATTGTCGCATCGGCAGGAGGCGTTGCGCCGCTCTGTATCCGGACAATATCGCCAACCTCGAGGAGATCGGAATCAATCTTCTCGAATTTAGAGTCGGAATTGGCAGAAGGGACATCTTCCCAGTCATAGTCACCTTTTTCAAGGTCACTATTGTAGGAATCGGGTGAAGTGTGATCGTTGGAGGGTGCACTGGGAGTAAGGACGAGAGCCTCCGTGGGACGAAGTAAGCCAAGAGCGGTTATGGCATCAGCAGTGCGTGCCTTGCTATACGCTTCCAGACAGCGGCCTAAGGAAGCAAATACATGAGCAAAAATATCGTTGCTGGGAAGTAGATACACATACCTGCTAGTAGGAACATCGTCAAGAATACGACAGCGTCGAAATACGTAGTACTGTCACCCATCCCAGATGGCGACGCTGGTTGCGCTACTGCTAGACCAATGAGCGCGATAGATGAGAAATACGCTACAGATACACCAGCGGAAACCTGCATATGACAATTAATTTAAATTCCCTCCCAAGTGGAGGTAGGACGCACCAAAAGGTTCATACTTCCGAACCGGATGAAACGCTTATAAATTGGAGTCGTGCTCCCTGTTCTCCACAGAGCTCGAATCTCTTTGATACTTCTCCAGTGAAAAATGTTGGCACTGTAAAATTGAACGGGTGTAGCCAAGAACAAAAGAGCCCACTGGCTTCGGGAAGCGTTTCCAGCCCATATTGGTTTCATCAAGAAGGCTTTCGAGGGATTCCCGTTCTGCACTAGACTCATGAAGACGACAGCAATCACGAAAGTCGGTATAGCAATAACGACAGCAACAACTAATCGGCGAAGAAGTGTGCTGTATTCCTTGGTTTGCATTAACCGCGCACGATCTTCGAGAGAAGGAGGATGGTAGATAGAAACTTGAAATGGTGGTGATTTAGTGGAAGATAAAGCAGAAATTATCGTTCGCATGGTGAGTAATGGAGGTGAAGGTTGATACGAGAGTTCCAATACACGATCCGTGAATGTGCTGATTGCTCGAACAACGTTGACTTGAGGACCGAGGGATTCCACGGCAGTCATGATCTTCTCAGGACACTGTCTTAAAAACGAGCATTGAATTACGGCCCAGACCAAATAACGGAATCCCAGCAACTCACTGACAGAACATGCCATCGATACGCAAAGCGATCACCCGGAGATTGTTAATCGATTCATCATCCAAGGCACCTAGGGACTCGACGCTTATGACTTCAGCTTCGTATCCAGAGTCGTTCACCGTCTCCACCACGACCACCACAAGCTCCGAGCGGTCAACGATGACAGATGCGGACTTGCCCAAAAGGCTGACTGTGGGATTGGAGACCCCTTGAAGGTCCGACAACATGGTCGTTATAGTCGTAGAACAAGAGGAGCATGTCATGCCTCCAACGGACAGTGTCACACGGAAAGGACCGTCGTCATGATTCTTGTGTCGAGAAGTGGTAACAGCCTTGCGCGTAGAGTCTATGGCGCTCTCCTCCAAGGCATGGAAGGGACGTTCTGCATCGGAACGAAGAGTTCCTGAAGTGTATGTGGTAGAATCTTGACTATCAGGCATTGGTGTGAACACGAAGGGAAAAGTGGATGGGGCAATTCAGCATGAAGGTGAGAATATATAACGGCGGTGGCTGACATGTTTAAGCGAAAATCTGGACCAAATATGCATAGCTGGTTCTCCATAAAATGCCTCAAGCTATTAATAACATCGGAGGTAATTTCTGGATTCGATCGTGACCAACCACTTATGGCAATCGATTTAGATTGCTACGCGTCGTTGTCGGATTAGGCCTGGGTTATAGAAGATTCGCGGTGATTTACGGGTCTTGCACAGAGTCAGCTGCGGCTCACAGACACAGACAGACCCTGAGGTTTCAATGTGATAT
>QLOK01044158.1:1392-19056 GCA_003313805.1 Tricholoma flavovirens | reverse complement strand
GGTTCTCTTTCACCACCCACACCACCCTGTGAACAGCAACAGCAACAGAAATGACACCACTGCAGCCACATATGGGCTCTCTCCCACTCAAATGATGTTTATCATTGTTTGGGCAGCAGATAAGTTTCTTTTCTTTGTTTCATGGACTCGGACCATCTGACCATTTTCATTCATTTTTTAGGTTAACATCAATGCTTTCAAGCATGAAACAGCAACCAAGGGAGTGGCCAGGATGCCCTTGCATTAGGGTACTGCAAGGTATGCACCCCCCCACACTCTCACTCACCTGCCACATCTACACTGACTGCTTACCCACACAACATCCACTAGGAAACACCAGGACTAGCACCAGCAGTTGACTCCAACAACACAACATGCCCTGCCATGCCTACAAGCAGCTGCTCACAGGGTGGAGAAGAGTGAGAGAGGTGAGGCAAAGAGGACAAGGGATGACACACCACCTGCCTCCAGGCCCCCAAGCAACTGCTCATGAAGTACATAGTGGGTGGACAGGTGCCTGCTCATGGTGCAGCTATGCTACGATGGCAGGAGAAAGTTGAGGAGATGGCCACATGAGTGATGATGGCAGTGGGGCCAATGAGATGTGAGGACTGAGAGCTGTCCAGACAAAGTGCAAGGCAATGAGGAATGGCCCTAATGGCACAGCACCCACACTCACACCTGCACTGCTTGCAGGGTCAATTGCAGGTGCTACAAGCCTTGTGAGTACCAGGGGATGAGGACAGCACCCAGCAACCCACCAACACTGAAATCTGGCCAGAGTAAGTTTTATATATATTTTATTTCATGATTCAACTAACTAACTGCTTTCTTTCATTTTCTAGTTTAACACAGCCCCAAAGAATGATGCAACACCACCTATGAGCACCTGCGTAGCAGGCCATGAATGCACAAGGGAGGACATTACCACCACCACTACCACTGCTGCAAGCGACTGCTCACAGGGTGGAAAATGGTGGGAGAGGAGGGGATGGATGATCGAGTGGATGGCAAGGGAGTGGATGGCAAGGGAGATGGATGGCAAGGGAGACAGATGGCAAGGGAGACAGATGGAAACAGGGGAGATCACCAATGGCAATGGTAGAGGCATTGGTTTTGATAGTGAGGATTGTGAGATATTAATTATTTAATGAGATAAAATCCATATTACTTAGGACATTCTTTCTTTTGTATATACATTGTTATTCTTCAGAAAATCTAATAAATAAGGTGTGCAGATGTTGGTGTTTTCTCCAAGTGGTGTTCACCAATAAGTTTAACTCTACTAACCATCACTGCCTCTATCAATGAACAAGGGTAAAAAATGGAATGAAAGGAATGGTGCAAGTATGTTAGCAGCTTATTACTGTTTGTCATTCAAGGTAATTCCATCTGATGCTTGACCTCAGTTCAGTTGCTGTTAAATCAGCCCAGCATGATTACAGTTCTCCAAAAAGCTGATCCTGGTATTACAGATCTCATCCAGCAGGTTAAACAGATTGATCCAAATATCAGTACTGTAAGTCTATCTTCAGGCTGTGGTACATACTGATCTCATTAGTACACTGTCCTACATCCTGTCAGATTGAGGGTTTACTTAACACCAGCCTAGGACTAACAAAATATCATCAGGAAAAACCATTATACATTGCTCTAAAAACATCCTCGAACAAACTCAAGAACCTTCAAAAGCTAGCATGAGCTGATGCTTCCCATCATGACAAGCCAAGTTTTGTGAGTTACTATGACTGCATCTCTATATCAGCTGCTGACTGGTTTTCTGTGTAAGATACATTCCCTTGGATTGAACCAGAAACCTGTGTCACTACAGGCTCTTCTGGATTCTAACTCAGAGGTTGATATCAAAATAGTGTGGCAAAAGCGAAGCAACACCAGTCCAATCAAGCTTAGGTCAGTCCTGGCAGATACAGTGTGCTATCCTGGGGATGCTGTTGTGAATGTGGAGACTGGGTTTTACATTGTCACACCTGATGAATCAGTTATTTTTGTTTCATCCCCTGCCACCAAGGGTAAGTTGTACAGGTTGTAACTGGACAACATTCATGATATTGTTCCTGCATAATCAGTTAAGGTGGAACTTGTTGTTCTCTGTAGCATTGCACACTCTTCTGAGCACTCCAGAGCTTTGTAGGAATGGGCATCTGGAGTTGTTGCACAGGCCTGCTATGATCAGCACAATGTTCAAGTATGTTTCACCCACATTTTTAAAAATTATTTCTCACCAGTCCAGTAGCCAAACAATGATGGTTCGATGGTGCAACTTGGCTGGAATGCAGGTCCATGACATGCCTAGGGAGTAGCATGGGTCACACTGCAGGTCACACTTCCCACACCACACCTACAACCTGCAACACTGCACCCGTACACACACCGCACCCGCAGGTGCAGGTTAAACCTGAAGGTTTTATTTCAAGACTGCAGTGTGGTGACACTGCAGTATACCATCAACACCACAGTGGAATACTGCGGTATACTACAACATGTACACTAAATGATACAATGCTAATATTATAGTCCATCAGCCATCAAAGCCATCTATGCTCGGGATATCCTCAAACACCCACTTTTGTGACTTCTCCTTACCACCAACAGTCTCAATTAGATCTGGCATATGAACCAGGCCCTTACAACTCCAATCTCCAAAGCACAAAAGAGAGCAGATGGAAGCAGGAGAGAGGCAGTTTCTGGTATACGAAAGATGATGCCGGCCTTTGGAAAAGACACACTCTATAGCCGTCAAGGTACCTGAGGATTCACAATACCAAATATAAATGTTGATGGTAAAATAACGAGTAACAGTACATACCTGGTGTACTCAGAAAGTCAAAGGCCATAGCAGACAGTCGTGGATAGGTGTGACAATGCTCCCACCACCATGCAAGGGGGTTGCAAACCCTCTCAATGGGTAATGACAGATATTCATCCAGCTCGTTGACCTCCTTGATGCCATCCATTGGGATGTCTCCAAAGTCTTCAAAGTTGGGATCTTTCTTGGGCTAGTAGGGCATGTCAGTTCCGTGAATAAGAACATAACAGGAACATACCAATGGTAAAACAGGCTTTGGTACCTCTTTGTACTTCTCAAACTGCTCTCTAACGATCCCCTCAGCAGTTTTTATCCATTCCTTCGTCCACCCATGCTGCTGGAAATACTTAAGCTTGAGTTGTGGATGAAGAACTGCATGTAACATTGATTAGGCAGCTGATAATGCATAAAAGATCATAACATACCGATAGCAATACGATATACATCGGAGAGATCAGTCTTAGAATAATACTTATCCATTAATTTATGCATGAAGGTGAGTGCATGCTTGACAGCAGGGTTGAGTGGCATCTTGGCAGAGGAACTGAGCATGGCATCAATATGGTCCATGGTTGGTACAATATTGGCGATGGTCATGACATTGTCTTGCAAGAAAAATAGTGTTGCATCCTTATACATCTTTTTTTTTAATTATTAGGTGGTATGTAGGTGTGACGTGGCAATACTTACTTTCAAAACACGTAGCAGATCCTCAACAATATTCCAATCATCATCATCCAGCTCATATTGTCATAATTTCAGGGTCTTGTTCCCTGTAATATCGTCAATAACAATGCGGTAGTTGATAGCAACCTTGAGCATATCATAAGTTGAGTTCCATCGAGTTTTGACATCATGAGGTATGAGGTGGATAGGCCAGGAGTGGGCAACACAGGCTTTACACCAAGCTGGAAGAGCAATTGTCATGGAGTAAATAATGGCAAATGAAAGTTTGCGGATCTTTGAGATCAAAGTGGTCAGCGATGAGAATTAGAATGATGCAAGTGATCAACAAACCTTATCAAGTGCTGTCTTGACTGAAGCTGTGTCATTCATGAGCTCCTGAGATTCCTCTGATGTCAAGCCATGGAATGGATCCTCGTCGTCATCATCATCGTCATCATCATCATCATCCTCAGACCCAACATCTTTACCTTCACAACCTTCATCATCTTTGTCATCATCTTCAACCTCCTCGAGGCTGGGGAGGTCGTCGTCCACATCGTTGTGGATAGGGTCACTGGTATCGGTCTCTGTAGCATCTACTGGATCAGTTGTAGGTGTTGAGGAAAATGGCTGAAGGAGGGCTTTGGCTGAGAGTTGCATGGTGTGGTTGAAGCACCGGATCTGGTTGACAGACTCAAACACATTTGGAAGTCGATGTAGTCAAGCTGTCTGTTTATCATTTGAGGTTGCATTGTCACCAACAAATGTCAATATCTATGGTAATGTTAGCTATAGAACATCACAATCATCATGGTCCTTACCTTTTGCGTCAAGCCATGTTCAACAAGCATCTTATGGAATGCCCATGCTAATGTGTCACCAGTATGGGACTCTGGTACTTTGATGACATCTAGCAGGAAGGTGAGGACATGACCTTTGTGAGGGAGATGAACAGTCCATGCAATAAATGCCCAATGATTTGGCAATGTCCAAGCATCTGTAGTGAAATGAATATGGCCCAGATGTTCCTATCCCATAAGTAGGTTACTTCGTAATGTCTGAAAGGAAACATGAACCTTACCTTTAATATGTTATCAATGCATTTCCAGGATTTCTCAAACAGAGTCTTGATATCTCGAGCTACTGTTGTTGGACTGGGGATATGTGTTGTAGGTTGTCCAGCCTTCATCAAGATTTTGAACTGTGGATCTTTGACAATATGAAGGTGACAGTTGCTCTTGGCACACCACCTTGCAATATGGGTGCTGATCGTGGATCAAAAGAAGATCCACACTCAGAATGTCGTACTCACCATGATTCTGCTTTCGTATGGGCATGATGGGAGACCTTCACCTTGCTGTCCTTGGCGAGCAAACACTGCAAAGATTGAGGCGTCATGGGTTTTCAGTTGGGTATTGTTGAATGCAGCATCAACAGCATCTTTCCCAAAGCACTTGATGGCATGGGTTCTGAGATTGTATGTGGCAGCACGGTCCTTGGAGTCCTGGAAGTGCTGAACACCGTGTACACCCTTCATGCCTTGGCATTTCTGCACAGCACAATGAAAAAAGTGATACTTATGTCCCCCATCATATCCAATCTTGACATCAGGTTTGAAGAAGCCGTAAACAGCAGATCACCATCCTTTACTAAGTCTTTCTGCAAAGTGAATGAGTTTGACTAACGTTCATCAGTAATGGTGCACATACTCAACTGGGCTCCATCACTTTCCTCATTGTTGCTCTCGCCCTCTTTTTCCTTCTCAGAACTGATCCCACTCTCACCAACAGATTCTTGATGCACATCTAGAGATGTAGGTGAGCTATGGGGTATCATGATATAAATGAGAAGTGCTGCACTTCGTTTGGAACCAACCATGGATGCATTTGAAGGCCTGGGTGCAATAGGACCTTTCTTAAGGGGCCAGATCACCCTCTTGGCAGCATTTTTAACAGATTTTAAGATGGTTTTGGTAGCATGAGCAGTCTTAGAAGCGAGAGATGAAATAGAAGAGGGAAAGGAAAGTGGGGTCGAAGCACAAGAGGAAGCATGAGAGGCATATGATGTTGCATGAGAGGAATGTGGGGTTGCACAAGAGGAATGTGGAGTTGCACGATCACGGCCCATGACTGAGCAAGATAGGCAACTTGAAGACAATTTAGCATTATGGCAAGGTTGGTTTTTATACCCAACTGTGGGCCTGGACTCTTATCGTGCTTGCACTACATTGGGCTTTTCACTGTGAAGAGAAGTAATTGCATTTCACAATTAGGATAAATCAAGTAATTCACTGTTATTTTTCAAGAAGTCATCAGCGGCATGGAGCCTGTCAAACCAACTCAAAGATAAGGCCTGATCTGACTCAGACCTCAGATGATGAAGTGGCTGAAGCAAGCAGTTGAAGCTTGAAGCATGGAATCCATTGTGAGGGTGTCAAGTGATTCAGGAGTTGACGCATAGTCAATCAGGCTGATGCACGATGGGCAATGCTTTAAAGTTGTACCCATGTGGGAAGAAAAAAGTGTTCATCAATGTAAACATCAGTTTTGGATAACTACCTGTGGATACTTACCCAGAAAAATGTTTTCATCAACATAAACATCAGTTTCGGATAACTACCTGTGACCCGGAAAAATGTTTTCATCATCAGTTTCATATCACTACCCATGGATACCCATGACACCGCTAAAATGGGTATGGTGTGTCACAGGTACAGCATCTCAGCAGCTGTACCTGTACCTGTCAAACCTGTGGGCTGGATACCACAGGTTTACCCATACCTGTGCTGCACCCTAGACATGCCAGAGTATGGGAATTGGCAAAAAGTTTCAATCAGAAGATTGATAAGGCTATGATGGCTGAGCAAGATGAGGATGCAATTGCTCTCATGACTCTTTGCTGGTCACTGGCCAAGGCATCAATGCCAGGTGAAGTTATGGATGATCTTGAAGATTCATTGAAGAAAAGTGGAATGCCAAGGATTGCTACAAGAAATGTTCCTGAAGGTAAGATCTATACTTGTACACAGGGCATCCAGTTATTTATAACTTAGGGTGTGGATATCACCTAGATATAGATGGGAAGACATATTCGTTTCCTACTTTTGAGAGAGGGTTATCTCTCACAATATTATGTAGTGTATGGGGTATTTTCCTACATACTACTTATGTTACAGTTTGCTGACCTATTTTCACATTTCAGATGGGCTCATACTGACAAGTGCTGGGCAGGCTATGGACCTTCATACTGTGTAGGTTGGGTTGTAGATGGGAAACAGGGTGCCTCTTGCTCTCATACCAGCAGTTCTGGAGAGAATAGGACTGCTTGGCCAGTTGAAGGTGGGGGAAATTTTGTTGATATTACCCTTGGTGTTGTGGTGCAGCAGGCTACTGGCACGCTCATGGCATTCCAGCCTGAGTATCCTCATGGAACTACCCATCTTCATGGTGCACATAACCACATGTGTACAATCACCTTCTCAAGTCACATCACTGAAGCATTCAAGATTGCAGTAGAGGGTACAAAGGTTGAGTCAGGGGCTGGGGCTGGTGAGGGTAATGTTACAGACTGATGCATGAAATTATTTTTCTGGATTATATGTAACAATCCCTGAAATTATTACAATAATGTGTTGTAAGATGTTTACAATAATCAGAACTACTTCAGGTTTTCTGGTATCCATTCTCATGAAAGCTTTATCAGCTATTTCAAGCATCTATTAGTGAAAATTTGGCTACAGCCTATAATATGTATGCATTATAATTAGAAGTTATTACCATATATCTGCCCTGCAAGTGCTATACCATGCACCCATAGTGACTCAGCTGTTGTATTACCACCAGCTACATCCATCCACTGTTCAAGAGAATTCTGAAACAGTTGAAGCTGATCTGCAGGCACATCTACATTTGGAGCATCAAGTGGAACCTCATTGAGATGAGCTGGTGGTCCAGTCTGGCCAATCCATGAAGTTGCTTCCTCTTAGGCTGGAGCATTCTCCTGTAAAGATTGAAGTAGCTGCTCTTCTCTGAAGGCAGGCCAATCAATACCAAAAACCTCCAGCTCTTCCACAGTCATATTATCTGCAGGTGGAAGCTGTGCCCCACGTATGCCATGTACAAACATGTCAAATCCAAACATATCTGCAGGTGAGTGGTTTGGACCATTCTGAATCTGTATGCAGTGTTGATTCCATGATTCAGCAAAAAATTATAGCTGCTGGTTGATTGTTGGCAGGAATAGGAAGTGGAGAAGCCAGATGTGGTGGGAGTTGTTAATATTGAGCCCATGATGAATCTCCAGTGCTGTAAACACTGCTGCCCATGATGACCCAAGCTGTGCTGTAACATCTACCCACAGCCACTCTATGCAGATGTTGTGCACACTTCTGCAAATAAATGGTTAGTATTGTTTAGCTGCTCTGTTATATTACACACCTGCCCCAAATATATGAACCTCTCCGAACATCACTGTATGCCTCCATCCATGCTGCAACCAGAATATTTTCAACACCATGATCACCCCAAAGCCATGAAGGAATGCCATATACTGCAGCAGCATGCAAAAAGAGATCAAGGACAGTCTGGCATGTATTATTGTTGCTTGCCTGTAATCCTGTGATTAACCAGGAGTAGCCATTAATAAAGCCATGGATAACAATTCCCCAGCAAATGAGACCTAAAAATGATATTAATAATTAGAAACAAAATAAACTTATACTGATTTTCTTTACCATGCTGCCCATCATGATGCCACAGAGAATTGGGTCCTGGAACTGAATATGTGTGGTGCCAGATCCATATTCTTCCAAATACCCACTGAACAGGATTGATTCTCAGTAATGACTGGCATATTCACTCCCATGGAATGCGGTGTCCGAGATGTAGTAGCATTCCATGAAGCATTGTCACTCCTGCTCTTCAGTAATGTCTATGCAAGTGCATGATAAGTTCCTCTAGCTCAGCATTGGAGAGAGTAGACAGGGGTGCAGTAAATGATACTGTGTGCTGTCCAGCTGGTGCAGGAATGTCTGGCAGAAAGGCTGGTGGCAGAAGAATATCAGGATTAAGCAGGCAGTGAGTAGAATCAGACAGCCAGAAATACTACAAGATAAAGAGTAATGTGGGCTAGGGATTTGGAGTGTGTATCAGAGTATTGAGTGGCCACTGATAGCATTCAGCAGCTGGCATAACAGCCAGTGGTCAAAAGCATTATCAAACGAGGCAGGTTCCTCCCCTGGTACAGGTGGGTATGAAGCCTGTGTGAGCCCAGTAATATATTGTGCAGGAAAACTGGCAGTGCGAGAGCAGTTCCAAAAGCTAATTCTTCCCTGGCCAATCATGATCCTCACCTGGTCGATGCTCAGTTCACCAGTCTGGATAAACGAGGTACCAAAGCTTGATGCTTCAGAGGAGGAAGGGTAGGAAGGGGTGGGTACACTGCCTTCATCTCAACATCTGCATCCCTAACTTGAGGAGGTGCAACACATGGAGCAGCCAGCCTAGAGGCAGCAGCTGCATAAGGGTTCCTCTGAGGCATCTCAGGGGGAGGTGAAGGCTCTTGAGTGTGGGGCCTCTTGGTCCTTTGATCATCTAATAGACCCTTGGCATGGTCTAATTCATCCTCAGGGTCCTGGATGGAGTCCTTGAGCCTCGAAATATCTTCATTGTAATTGTTGAAGGTTCTATTGTATTTGGCCCTCAGAGAGTGGGTAAAATCATTGTCTCGATGATCTCTCGCATCGAAGAATTCAGGATCCTTGTCTAGGGCATGCCAATAGACATGTAACACATAGTCTTGGCACATGCTACATTGGCCTCAATGAATGAGGTTACCATGCTCGTCGCTGTGCCATGAGCTGGTGGTATAGGCACTGGTGCCTACACCATCTCTCCTCTGTCATTCTCCTTAGGTGCTCTGTCAGTTGACTCATGCCTGAGTTCATAGTTCACCAGGGCTTGGTGAACAATGCATCCTCCATCTTTCCTCTTCACTGTCCAAGCTGGGTGGCTCAGACCTCCTCCTCTTCTCCTTCCCCTTTCAAGATCAACCCCCAGGGTCGATCTCATGTGCATGCTTAGAGAGATGTTTGTCTTCATCATTTCCCATGGGGTCATCTGCATCTTGATGGGTCGCCATGGTGAGTACAAAAGCAATGGGAAAGAAGAATTTTTTTTTGAACTCCATGGTATGTCATATACAGTTGTGGAGTTTGAATCCTGGGTCAGCTGTGGGCTCATGTGTTATATGTCCCAGCTGACTCCGAAGGGCTCTAGGCCCTTCCCTCTCACTTCCTTCTGTGCACAGTGCCTGCTGTGTGCCTCTGGAGGCTCCTCCAGTTGCTGATGCCCATGAGCAACAGATACGAGTCAAGAGCTGCTAGTTCATTGCAGTTCGCTAAAGGCTCCCAAGTGGTGTTGCCCAGACTCCACTTAACCTCGAATTGGATGTTATGGCCCACCCATCTGTGGGCCATAATTTCTTCCACATACCATTCAGTGTCATCAGGTGCACCAAAGTCGTATGCTTCTGGAGTATGCCTGTTGGGAAACAGAGCATCGTCATTGGGGTGATGTGGCCTGAGAGATGCTTGTTAGTATAGTATTGCTCAAATACTCATTCAGTGATAATGCAATCATGTGCGACTGCCATGTTGCGAAGGGCATTCATGGCAAATGTGTGCACCCCAGGTTGGATGCATTCTGCTAGTGGAAGGTCCTGCATCATCTGAGGCAGGATTCTGCCACATATCTCGAATAGGGCCATGCCTGTCACCCTGTTGATGGTAGAGTTTATGGTGAACTCTACCAAAGGCAGCAGTTTCACCCAATCTCTTTGGTTGGATGAAATAAATGCACATAAGATCTGAGCAATCAAACGATTCACTCTCTCAGTGATTCCATCTGTCTGAGTGTGGAACGAGGTGGACATCATAGCTTGATGTCCAAGATATGGTGCACTTCATGCCACCATTTGGATGTGAATTTCGAGTCTCAATCACATACAATCGACTTGGGAAGTCTGTGGAGGTGGATGATCTCCTTTATGAACAAAGGAGATAATTCAGTAGCTGTCATTGTTGTATTCAATGGTATCAAGTGAACCATTGAAGATAGACGACAAATTACAACCCAAAGGTAGTCACACCTGTTGGACTCAGGAAACAGTCTGATGAAGTCCATGCCTATGGACTCCCAGGGTCGGACAGGGGTTGGCAGGGAGTGCAGCTTGCTGCGAGGCGAGCGATATTCCCCTTTCGAGTGAATGCATAATTCACACAAGTTGCAGAAAGTCTCGACCTCATATTGAAGTTGAGGCCACCAATACCAATGGCAGGTGTATTCCAACATCTTCAAAGGGCCGAAATGCCCTATGATTGTATGGGCTTGCTCAATGATATGACCATGTAAGGTCATACCTTTGGAACTGGTGGAGGGAACACACAAAACTTCCTCTCCACCTTGATTCTTCATCCATATGAAGCTGTCCCGAATCTCGAAGCCCAGGTGATCCTCTGGCTTTTCAAGAATCTTCTTGAAAACACTGTTGACAATGTATCCTTTCTGGATGTCATCATTCAAGGGATCCTGCTCCATCATGAACCTCTGGAGGTTGGGCCCTTTTGATTGAGATTCAAAGATTGAAGGGTCATCCTTCGATCCTTTGTTGCTATTGGGAGAAGGGGAAGCTTCCCCTTCTGTGCCTGTGCTCATTCACAGAAAAGCACTTTCCTGCTCTATGATCCTTTCTAGGAGAGCTCTGAGTTGTTCGCCAATCCATTGTTTCTGAGAGGCGGCGGATTGAGTTTCAATCACTCAATTTTTTAGTTCGAGGTGTTGGTCTCATGGGAGGTCCTCATGGTTTGGGTCGAGGCATACATCTGTGAAGATGTAGTGCTGGACTAGAGGGGCATCATCCCAAGAGTCAAACTAGTAGTAGCGGGACAGAGCGTCCACTACTTTTTTCAGTTTGCCTTTGACATACATAATAAATGTCAAAGTTGAAACACGATAGATATTCTGTTCATGGTGTTTGTCTAGCAGAGAGTCAATGTGGGTTTGGAAAAATTCCAGCACCTGGTGATCAGTGATGACATGAATATGTCTACTGATCAGTTTGTCTTCCCACTTGAGGAGAGCCTCAAGTATGGCAATTGTCTCATGCTCAAAGGTCCTATAGTTCCTTTGAGCATCTGAGAACTTCTTGGACAGGTTGACAAGTCTGCCATTCCAGTCCCTGTCCATACATCGCTCCAGTCCCAAAGACTGAAGCATCACAAATCACCCAGATAGGTTCAGGTGATTCATGGTCAATCAGCTTCAGCACTGGAGTCGTGCAACAGATGTTTTTGATCATCTGGAAGCAGTGGTCATGCAATGGTCACCAATGGAAGGCTTGACTGTTTCTTGTGATCAAGGACAGCGGGCTGGTGAGCACACTGATGTCTGGCAAAAAGTGTGCCAGATACTGCACAAGGCCAAGGAATCTTTGGACCTTGTGGTAGTTATGAGGTGTCTTCCACTCTCATATCTGTGCCATCTTGTCACTGTCAGCATGAAGGCCATGCTCATTGATCATATGACCGAGACACTCTACCTTTTCAGCATAGAGTTTGCATTTCTCTGCTCAAAGGAACAGAGAGTTTTCTTGTAACTTGTCAAACACCAGGGCCAGATGTTGCTGGTGTTCTTCAATTGTTTTGCTAAACATGAAGATGTCACCCAGGTAAACGTGGATGAATACTCCCATGTAGTCTTGGAATATAGAGTTCATCAACTGCTGGAAGGTTGATGGTGCGTTACAGTCACCTTGTTGCATAACTAGGCTCTCATAGATGCCCTGAACCATCAAGAAGGCAGTTTTCCAGACATCTTCTGGTTCCACTCGGACCTGTTCATATGCATCCGAGAGATCGATCTTTGAGCAAAACGTAGCTCAAGCGACATCAAGCCTTGTTAGGTCTTGATCTGGGAACAGTGTAATGTCCTTCACCATGTTATCGTTATGTCTCTGTGCATTTATCACAGTGCATAATTTCCCATTCTTCTTGGGTACCACAAGCATTGGTGCAGCCTGCTCAGCTTGAGCAGGGTGCCACCAACCTGCCTTGCAGTATTTGCTTATCTTCTCAGTGAGGGGCTTCCTCGTTGAGTCAGGGCATTTGGGAAGATAGTAGTTGTACTTCTTCTCAGCATCCACCAAAGGGATATGGTGGTTTATCTCCTGCAAGGGAGGTAATTTGTCAGGGACACCATTCAGGATGTCCTGACAAGACTGTTTTCACTCCTCCCTGAGGCATGGAAGGTCCTCCTTTGAAAGGCGGCCCTCTGCTTTGGCTTTTCCAGCCAGGTCCTCGCAGATGGAGAACAGCATGTTGTTCAGATCATCGGCCTGTTCAGGTGGTAGCATCATGGGGACTGACACATCGAATGCTTCACGTTCGAAGTTTGGTCCATCAGGAAAGCGATCCCAAGTAAATTTGTGGACAATCTCCTCTAGGTCATCTTTGTTTTCCAGGTCATCTTCGGGTCCTAATAAAATATGATCTGAAAGTTTCAAACCAGAGGGGCGAGGTTTGTCAATGTTGTCCACCTCTTCCACCACCACCGTTCAATGTCAAACTGATGGTGGCTGTACTCTAGTCAAACTCAGACAATTTTTATCTGGGTCCTTTTTCTTGTGGGCATCCAGTGGGCCACTCAGGAGTCACTCATCCCTTGGAGGATGAGGGCACATGAAATGCCTCCTTGCTTGCTTGAAGGAGTTCGGTTCTTCAATAATCATATCAAGGACCCCACCTTTCACTTGGACCTCATTGTGTTCAAAGTCCAGGGTGATACCATGTTTCCTCATGAACATGGTGCCGAGGATGACATCATACCTGTCAATGTTGATGACATCGAAATAATGATTATCCTTCATTTTGCCGATTTCAAAATCGGCAAATACTCCAAAGTTTATCTTTGATTGGCTGCCAACTGTTCCCAGTTGCAGAGGCATGGGTTCTTCTAAATCATGCACTTTTAAATTCGCAGATGTGGCGAATTCAGGGGAAACCAAGTCAGATGTGCAGCCTGAGTCGAGGAGAATGAATGCTTCCAGGTTGTGAAGCTTCATCTTCGCAACGAAGCATCTGTTGTCTTTCTCACTCTGGGGGGGGCAAGGAATCTTCTTTGAGGATTTCCTCAAGGTGGCCATGCCTTTGAAGTGTGGCTTGTCGATGAATAGGTTGTCCATCATGACACCTAATCTCTCAGAAAAAATAAAAATCTTTTCTGATTCATCCTCAGATTCTTCTTCCAGGCCAGATGCTGACTGGGTGGAAGGGCAACTGTCAGAGTCATACCCCAATGTAGTTTTGTGGATCACTCCAAGGCACTCTGTTTCAGAGTCTCCACCGGGGGCAGACCTACTGTCTGTCTCCCAGTTGTACAATTCACCTTCTGAGCTGTACTGGGACCTGAATGGCTCTTGATCAGATACTGCTGATCCATACTCAGAGGAATCACTTCCCTCTGAGTCACTATGTGCTGCACCAAATCTTTCCTTCAAGGTCAACTGATCGTCCGAGTCCCTTCTCAGGCTCAGGTGTTTATCATCCTCCCTTTCATTATTAGGGGGAGGCCTTCAATCAGTTTCCGAGGCTGATCTTTCTCGTGTGGCATACATTTTCACTGCTGGTTTTGGTTGCCCATACTTGGGGCACTTTTTATTGGTGGAATAATGTGGTCCCCTGCAGCTGTAGCAAGTAGGCATCTTGCTTTTGTCTGACTTCCTGTCTGACTTCTGTCCTGAGTGTCAGTGGGTTTTCCCTCCCGATGAGTAGTGCTTCAGGTCACAGAGGTCCCTATCACAGCGATCTCTGTCACTGTGATTTTGTTTATTCCAGTTGGGGTACCCTGAGCCAGAAGGTCAACGATAATTACAATATTTCCCATTGTATTTCTCAGAATGGTCCCTCTACCATTCGCTTGACCTTTCTGGTGAAGGGTCCTTGGGTTTGGAATGTTTCATCAAAGATGTAGTCTTCAACCTAGTTGAATCTATTATCTGCTTCTTCTCATTGAAGCATTTCCTCATTTTTCCAATCTCCTCTGCCTGACAGGCGTAGTGAAGGACATCATCCACTGAGCTTGTCTCAGCAGAGCATCCTTTGTCCAATACAAAGGATATGATATTGGCAGGTAGCCCAGCCATCAATTACGTCTTGAACATAAAAGGGTCTGGGGCCTGAATCATTCTGGTAGCATATCACTCCAGCTTGTGATAATAGCCCATAACACCTTCCTCGGTGTTATACTCAACGTGCCAAAACTTATTGGTCACATCATGAGTAGCATTTTCATGCATGAACCATTTGTATAAGCCAGTGATGACTTCCTTGAAAGTCCAAGCTGCTTGTTGATGGTATGCACTGTCAACACTGTCCTCAAACCAAGTAAGGGCAGTGTTCTCAAGGAACATCACTGTGAATTCCATGTGATCTGAGTCAACCTCAGGGCCGCAAATTTTGTTCACCTTCAACCACTGAAGGAGGGCATTCAGCCAACATTTGAATCCTTCTGTGTCAGGCAATCCACCATACTTGGGTGGGTTGGGAACTCTGGGGCCATTCTTGCCCCCAGATGTAACTGTATCAGACAAGACAGAGACCTTACTGTCAATCTGTCTATGTATCTTTCTATGGATGTCCCTCAAGTATTTTGAGGGATGGTGAGAATATTTTTCCTGATAGGAATTGGGATGGGAAGTTGTAGACCAGTATGGGCTACTGGTCCTGTTCCAGTTGCTCAAACTTCCAGATGGGTTTCATCTGGAATGACTGTGTGTGCAATCGCCTTGTCTGTAGCTGGATGAGGCTCGTCTGAATATGTCTTCCTCCATTTGGGAGGAGGACACAGTGGATCCATCACTCGTCTCATGATATGATGAGTCAGGACTACTTCCACTCATGTCAGAGTTGTCCCCATCTCCACCAGGGTTTCCTCTATGGCCAGTGTGACTCAGTGCTGAATGCTTAGTCCTCCCAATTGGTGGGCAGTCTTGATGATTATTGTGGTCACCCTTGGGACAAGGGTGACCCTCCTTGTTGAATCGAATCCCTTTATCAGGGATCAATGTGGATTGTCCATCCTGGAGGTCACCATTGCAAATCCTCTGCACAGCAATCCTGTCTTTGTCGATATAATGGACCTTCTTCTTGGAGGGTCCCTTCAGGGTATCCTGACAAGGACTTTCATGCTTGTCAGTCGCTGGAACCCCTCACTCCACATGCTGGGTAGAGCGAGGGATGGTAGGTCTTGGGTTGGACCTATGGGGAAAATTACTGGCATAGCTTCTAGCCAGTTCTTGAAGTTGGTAATCCAACTTCTCAGGTTCAGGGTCCTTTGCTTCCCTGCAATGGACATATATATTGCTAACAAATTGAGCAAGATGCTCGACTTCTGCTTCAATGTCGGATTCATCACCTTGAAGCTGTGCCTCAACGGTTTCTTCTCCTCGCATCGGCATAGCCTGGCACTTTCGGACATTGACAATACTGGTGATGATGCCAGTATGGTAGGCCAATGTGCTGCAAACAGTCAGGGTGTCTTGTACTCCCAACTATTGTGTGGACCATCAAATGGAGTTGTACAGTCGATTTTAGATCCAGGGCTTGAGTCACTCAACCCAGGAGGTTGGGTGTATCCAGCATGAAGGCCAGGGCTGGACTGGTAGTCTCGTCGACTACTCTTCGACAAGAAAGATTTCTTGGAGTCAACATCGCTGTCAGTGGCATCTTTGCAGTTTTTTAGACCGACGGATGATGATTCTAATCACCTCGAAGTGGATATATGCGCTTCAAGGGGTGTGGGATCCTTCTGATGAGAAGGATTGATCCTTGAGTGGCTGAGTGGGGCTCTCTTCTCCTGGGGGATGCCCAGGAAATCCAGAGCCAGCTGGTGATCCAATTGTTGTCTCTTCCGCAAGTTGCCTGCTAGCAGGCTTCACTCTACTCCTTGATTTGACCTTGGAAACCATGGCCGGGGGATTGTTCAATGTTCTTCAGCAATGGAGAAAAAAAAAAATTGGTTGCAGGGGCTCAATTCAAAGCAATGGACAATGCAATTTGGTGTTGTTGGCCTTTCGCGACAGAGATGCTTCCATCGCGGATCAAGTTGAGAATTTTCTCCCTCACAGGAGAAGATCAGGGCCATGTTGATGACAATCACTGATGGGGCAATGTCAAGCTGAACTCTATATGAGTTGTAGTGTTCAAAAAATGTTGTGAGTTGTAGGGGGGTCTTTTGAGACTTCACATGACAGAACATGAATGGCATATATTATTCGTGTAGTGAAGTAAAAGTAGAAAAAGATCTTGATTAATTACATAAGACTGGTCCCTTATAAGAGCCAGTCAAAAGGCAATGTGATTGGATTATAACAAATATAAATAAAAGTCCGGATCACCACATCTTTACACTCCCCCACCTTTCCTATTGGACTCCACTTGGAGTCTGAGCAGTCCCAGTCCCAGTCCAATCCCAGTGGAGTCCCAGTGGAGTCCCAGTGGAATCTGAGTAGTCCCCGGAATTCCTAGGACAGTCTGAGTGGACTCCACTGGGAGTGTTCGGACTGACAGTCCACTTGGAGTCCAATGGGAATAGCAAGTCACAATATAACCATTACACAACAGTAGCTTGTGTAAGTATATTTCTATTTGCCTTAGGTACTGTGGCTGTGGCTGTGCATGACAAAGCACACAATGTCACCAAACAACTGCCAGCTCACCACTCACCACCACTGCCATCAACACAACATGGGGCCCAGACAACTACAAACATCATCTGGGGCCCCAGGTAAATTATTTTTATGTTCCTATCTTATTATTATTAACTAACTTGTTTTTTCTATTCTCTTTTAGTTATTTTTAGGTATAATGATCTAACGAATGACACAGCACCCACCCAGCCTTGCGAGCCACTGCTCGCAAGGTGGATAATGGGTGCTATAAGCCATAATGCCACAACAACACGACGACACAACCACACAACCATGCAATGACACAATGATGCAACAACGACCAAAGGGGACGACAACGGGCCAATGAAGGAAATGGAAAAATGGGCTGTGGGTACATTTTTTAAATTATCATTTCTGACAAAAAAAAAACTACAGGTCAGGAGGATGAG